>APFE031484934.1:55083-72545 GCA_000404065.3 Pinus taeda | reverse complement strand
CCTGTGAAAATCTTCCCTCGCATGTAAAGTAATGCATGATAAGCCGCATGATTGGAGCATACTCCGCCCAGAGGAATCTGAAGCGAAAGACCCCTGACAAGTGACTCATGAATGCTGGCTTGACATATGGCTCAAAATAAACATGATCTAGCATTTTGCGCTTGGGCCACACCTCACCCACATTTGGTATCCCGGTAGCCTCTGAAATCACCTCTGGAGATAGTACAAAATTCACCCCTGCAAGAGTGACCTGCCCATCATGAAGGTGCAAAACAAATAAGCGGGCCAACTCCCTGTGGTGCTGAATCTGAGCAAGACTCTCACAGAACTGAAAACATGACATATAACGGAAACCATTCACTGCCATAGGACAGGCCTGCAATTCTGCCAAAGAGGTGGGTTCCTCTCTCCTATGATGACCACCTTTGCCACCCTTACGAGGCCTCTGCTGTACCTCAATTTCTGTGGAAGAAGACTGGTCCTCACCTTGCTCATAGGATTCAGTGGTTGAAATGGTTTTGGAGCAGGATGGGCAAACTGAAGGACAAATTGGATTGCTGCCTCTGCCTGCAAAAGTACTGAACTCTATGCTGTTTCAAGGGGAAAAAACATGAGGGGAATGTTAGGGGAGGGAACTTCTTAACAAGGAATGGGAATATATGATAATAACAGGGAATTTTCAAGGGAAACTTTACACATTTTCATGCATATAGGAACAGTTTTAACATTGGGAAATCACTTGCCAAGAACATCTCATATGGGACAAAACATGTATGATAATGAACATGGAAGGGGCATACATGAATCAAGAGGGACATAGGGACACCATACACCAAATTCACTAAGGAGTTCATGTGTGTTATAAGGCAAATTCTACTCTTTTTGTTCTTTAAGGGTTACATGCACATTAAGGAGTACATACTCATCATTTTCACATGAAGGGAAAGTGTTTCATGTATAAGGGGGTGTCAAGGATATATAGAGGTTTGTACATGCTTTTAAATATATAGCACATTAAATTTACATGACTCTCTTCAGTCTTTACAATGTATCTTTTCTTTTTGTTTTAGTTTTTTGCATGTGTATGGTAGAGGGAATTAGGGTTTGAGTGCTTGTGAGAGGGGTAGGGTTTATAACTCAGGGATGGGGGTAGGGCAACATTTATGTGCAAATGAAATAGGACAGAGATGCAAACATGATTATTAATGAAAGAGTGGAAAAAGGAAGGGATCAATGGGATAATAAACACTTGAAACAGTCACAAAACCCTAGCATTTTACAAGCATTAGCAATGGCCATATTAATCCATTCACTTGCAACTTTAAATGATAAAACCATGACACACATCATTATTTTCACCATCCAAATCATCATTCATGAATTGAATGCCTACCTCGATCAATTTAGCAAGCAAGAGGGCGATTTGGTCGATTTGGAGTGATTCTGTAGAAAATAGTTTGAGTGGTCGCGCCCCTGCTTTGAGTGGTCACGCCCCGCCTGAGTGGTCGCGCCCTTGAGAAAAATACACTGCAGAGGGGTCGCTGAGTGGTCGCGCCCCACCCAACTAGTCGCGCACTGAGCCTGAATGGTCGCGCACTACCCAACTAGTCGCGCACATTCACATCCTTGTTTGAGGGCCTTCCTGGTGTCGGAATCGGGCGCAGGATGGCTCGTTGGAAAGGTATTTGAGTCGAATTTCCAACCCAAGTGGAATTTTTCAATTTGGAGTTGATTTGATCTATCAAAAATCAAATCTCCCAAGACTGGTCAAAAAGTGCCAAATGAGGCTGCCTGAAAGAAGAGTGCTATTGCAGTCAACTTTTGAATGCCTTCCTCAACCCCAAATTGAGCTCATGATAGCTCATTGGAAATATCTTTGTGTCTAGTTATCATTTACCCATCAAGCAATCATTTGGCCAACCAAGCTAGGAGAAAACTTGATTTTCCCAAGGTAACGTGCAGAGGTGTCTTTGATTCTCCTGAGGCAACCGTATTCTTGACATTTTTCTCAAATCATGACACCTGTGCAAAAAGTGAATGAGGTTTTTCTTCCTTGGAATTTTTTGGACAAAAGGCTCTCTCAGTTTCCCAAAATTCATCTTTGATTTCTCTGAAGCATCATTTGAGTGCGACTTGTCCCGATGTGCGAAACAAGGAATTTTGTCGAAATGAAGCGAAATGAAGGGGATAGGGGGCTTCTAAATTCTTGGGGAAATTTTTTGGAGTGGGGAGGGATGTTAGGAAGCAGGGGAAAGTGGAATCTCAGAGATTGAGTGAGGGGAAGGGGTCCAAAAGGGAAAATCACAGGCCAAACCTAGAAAATTGCCAAGTTGTAGCTAGAAACTAGGGTTTGTGGAAAATGAGGAATTTGGCGGATCTAAGGGATGGGAAGTGTTTGATAAGGTACTTTAAGGATAGGGGAAGGTGTATGAACATTAGGAAACAAGTTTTTCCATTGATTTGACCGTCCAAGAGAAATTGGCTTCAAAACCCTAGGAGAGGGGAAATGAACTTGCCAAGGCACAACTGAAGCATGAACAAGATGTAAAATGACTCATTAGACACTGACATGATAATGAAAACCCTATGAATGATGATAGACTCAGCTGAATAGTGACATAGATCGCCATTTGGACAACTTTAGAAGGAGTGAAAGCAAACCCTGGACCTAATGCCTAGTGACCAAATTTTGCTTGAAAACTCTTTGAAATGACAAAATTTGACCTTGACACTTCAAAATCACTTTGTAAGAGCATATTTGATCACTGGAGGAAGGCTGGAAAGACTGACACTAACAGTTTTCACACATGGTTTTGGATGCGATGGTTTTCAGTCCATGGTATTGGATGCTTCGACATGTATATATATGTATTATAGCATTCAAAGGAACATAATGAAAAGTCAATCTGGTAGTCCCGGTTTTTGGATCCAAGGGAAAATCTCTGTGTATATTTGTTTTATGTGTTATGCTCTCACTATTGTTTATATTTTTGTGTTTTAGAATTTGCATGTAGGTAATTTATGTACATGATTAAAACCTACATTTGGTATCAGAGTTGTTTTGGCTTCAAGGGGAGGCCTTTGTTGCTGAGGGGTTTCGCTCAGGCCTGTGGTAGACCCTGTTTAGTGGGAGAGCTACAGGATTAGTTTTGGTGGTGAAAGAAGATGGCGAGTAGTGGAAAGATAGAGATCAAGAAATTTAATAGTCAGATTTTTGAGTTGTGGAAACTCAATATGAAGGATTTGGTGGTGGAAAATGATCAGTGGATCATGACAGATTTGGGTACTAAACCAACGAGAGTGCTTGATGAAGATTGGAAGAAGTTGGATGAGAAGGAAAAGAGCACAATACGATTGTTTGTCTTAGATTTAGTATTGTTGAATGTATCAAGGGAAGCTACGACAAAGGCTTAGTGGGACAAGTTAGGTATTTTGTACCAATCTAAGTCTCTGGTGAATAAATTGTTCCTACAAAAAAAGTTGTATAAGCTGAGGATGAAATATGGAGACTCAGTGACAAAGCATTTGAACACATTTAACACATTTAACACTATGGTAATTCAATTATTATCTTTTGATATTAAAATTTTAGATGAAGATAAGTGCATCATTTTTATGTGTTCTGTACCAGATTCATGGGATAGTCTGGTTATTGCAATAGGTAGCAATGCAATTGCCTTGTAGTTTGATGAAATAGGCTCATCCTTATTGATGGAGGAGATGAGATGGAAAAATATGGAGATCCATAATGGTGATGTCTTGTCTATACGAGGATGGTCCTAGAACAGAAACAAAAAAAAGTCATTGAGTGGGAGATCTAAATCTCTAGGAACACTTGTAAAGGTGTGCTGGAAATGTGGAAAGGAAGGGCACTAGAATAGGGATTGTAAATCTAAAGCTCCTGACAAAGGAAAGAGATCTGATGATGCTCCTTCTGCAGAAGTGAAGACCACCTCAGATGAAGGTAGGGATGTGTACTTGGTTTCTTCTTCAAGTACACATGTAGATCATGAGGCATGGCTGATTGACTCAGGTGCATCCTTTCACTTCACTCCTCATAGAGAGTGGTTCTGTGAGTATGAGAAATACAATGGTGGTGATGGCTTCTTAGGGGATGATAGGAAGGTCAGAATAGTTGTTCGTGGATAGGTAATGTTAAAGTTGCAAGGTGGAAGGATTAGAACACTTTCGGGTGTTCTACATATTCCTGTATTGGCCAGAAATCTGATTTCTATAAGTAAGCTAGATGATGTAGGTGTAAAAACAATGTATGAGAAAGATACGTACAAGATGGTTTAGGGAGAACTGGTATTGACGTGGGAGGTTCGTATTGGAACTTTTTACAAGCTACAAGGTAGCATTGTTGTTGATGGGTGAAACAATTATGTGGTTCTTGAACTTGGAGCATAAAATTTAGTGGCCTCTAGAGAAAAGACCATGCTATGGCATCAAAGGCTTGGACATATTGGAGACAAGGGCCTTCTAATAGTTCATGGTAAAGGTATGGTAGAAGGTATCACTAATATCTCTCTAGATTCTGATTTCTATGAAAATTAGGTATATGGGAAGTAGAATTGAGTGAGTTTCTCCTCTGGTGGTTAGAGGGCGAAACAGATATTAGAGGTTGCGCACGGTGATGTGTTTGGACCTATGAAGGTTCAATCATTGGGTAGGTCTATGTACTATGTATCATTTATATATGTCTTGTCAAGGAATACATGGACATATTTCCTCAAGAAGAAATCTGAAGTCTTTGACAGGTTTAAAGAATTTAAGGCTCTGGAGGAAAACCAGATAAAGAAGAAGATAAAGGTGCTAAGGACAGATAACTGTGGAGAGTTTTGCAAGAAGGAACTTGAAGAATTCTGTAAGAAGTGTGGTATAACATGATAGAATACTATTGCATACACACCTGGGAAAAATGGAGTTGCAAAAAGAATGAACAACACATTGATGGAAAGGGAAAGAAGCATGCTAAGTGATGTCGTGTTAGGACAATAATTTGGGCAGAGGTGGTGGAGACTGCATGTTACCTGGTCAATAGATCACCTTCATTAGCATTGGAGGATAAGACTCCACAAGAGGTATGGACTGGTAAGACACCCTCTCTTTCACATCTGAGGGTATGTAGATGTGATGCAGTTGTACATGTTCCAAAGGAGAAAAGAACAAAGTTGGATATTAAATTTGAAAAGTGCATCTTTATTGGGTATAAGGATGGTTTAAAGGGTTATAAGCTTTGGAACCTAGTAACAAGGAAGGTTGTGTACAACCAAGATGTGGTGTTCAGAGAGGTGAAATAGGTTATTAAACATGAAGTCCAACCAAAGGAACCTAAGAAGATAGATTTTGAGCTTAAGGAGGAAGAATCAAACCCTACAGTAGAAAATGAATCAGAAGATGAAGAGCCACCAAATCTGGTTGTGAGAAGATCAGTTCGAGAAAGAAGGCAACCATAAAGGTATAGTCCATATGATTCTTGTTCAAATTTTGTTTTATCTATTACTGATTATGATCCCAGAACCGTGAAGGAAGAAATAGATTCAGAGGATGCAAACTCTGGAAAGAGACCATGGTTGATGAAATGGCATCTTTGCACAAAAATGAGGCTTGGGATCTGGAGGAGCCTCCGACTGGAAGGAAACCCATTGACAGCAAATGGGTTTTCAAGAAGAAGACAAATAAAAAGCTTGGTTGGTAGAAAAAGGTCATTCCCAGGTGCCCGGAATTGATTTTGGTGATATTTTTTCTCATGTTGCTATGGTAGCTTCTATTAGATTAATTTTATCTATTGTTGTTGCTTTTGATTTTGAGGCAGAATAGATGGATGTGAAGACAACATTTCTTCATGGGGATCTAGAAGAGGATATCTACATGAAGCAACCTGAAGGCTTTGTAGTGAAGGATAAGAAATATCTGGTATGCAAGTTAAAAAAGTCTCTGTATGGGTTAAAATAGTCCTCAAGGATGTGGTATCAAAAATTTGATACATTTATATGGGGACTTGGCTTCACCAGAAGAGAAGTAGTTCACTGTGTCTATTTTAAATTAATTGGTGACCATGTTATTTATCTAGTCTTATATGTGGATGATATGTTGTTAGTTGAAAATGACAAAGAAACTATCCAGGATTTGAAGACCCAATTGCCCTCCAAATTCAACATGAAAGATCTTGGTGTTACAAACCATATTTTGGCCATGGAAATTAGAAGAGATCAGGCAATGAGGAAGCTTTGGTTAAACCAGAGGAAGTATGTTGAGATAATACTATAGAGGTGTAATATGCAAGAAAGTAAATCGATGAAGGTTCCTATTCCTGTAGGTGTAAAGTTATCTTCTTAACAGTGTCCCAAGACACAACAAGAGGAAAAGGACATGTCCTGTGTTCCATATGAAAGTGCAATCGGTAGCCTGATGTATGCGATGGTTTGTACTAGACTAGACATTGCACATGCAGTGGGAGTATTGAGCAGGTTTCCATCAAAACTAGGGAAGGAGCATTGGACAAAAATGAAGCGGGTTTTTAGGTATTTGCGTGGCACTAATGACTATGGCTTGTGCCACCAAGGAAGACTAGGATTTGACAAAGTTTTGGATATCTATGGCTTTGTTGATGTAGCCTGGGCTAGAGATCAGGATCAGAGAAGATCTACAAGTGGGTATGTGTTTAGCCTATTTGGAGGTGCAGTGAGTTGGATGAGTAAAGAACAATCTGTAATGGCATTATCAACTATAGAGGCAAAATACATCGTAGCCACTCATGTAAGCAAGGAAGCAGTTTGGTTGCAGCGATTGTGTTCAAGTATGGGGTTAGTACAGGGAGCTATAAGGATAGACTGTGAGATACAAAGTGCAATTTTGTTGGCAAAGAACCCTGCTTATCATTCAAAGACAAAGCAAATTGATGTTCAGTATCAATTTTTGGGGGATATGATAGAAGACATAAAGGTGTTGCTACTAAAGGTGGACATTTTGAAGAATAATACAGATGCATTGACAAACTTTGTGAGCTCTAAGAAGTTCTATTGGTGTAGAGAAACTTTGGGTGTTGTAGGGCTGGATAAATGACTAAGCTCTCCTATGGAAAGAAAACAACAAGTGGGAGAATGTTTGGTTGTGTTATAGTGTTTACACGACTAGCCCCCTTAGCCCCCCTCTACGTGGGTCTGAGGCAGTGCCCCGAGGAATTTTTTTTGGACCTATGGTTTTGTCCATGGTTTTGTGCATGGTTTTCACACATGGTTTTGGCTGCGATGGTTTTCAGTCCATGGTATTGGATGCTTCGGCATGTATATATATGTATTATAACATTGAAAGGAACATAACGAAAATCAATTTGGTAGTCTTGGTTTTTGGATCCAGGGGAAAATCTCTATGTATATTTGTTTTATGTGTTATGCTCTCACTATTGTTTATTTTCTTTGTTTTAGAATTTGTATGCAGGTAATTTTTGTACAGGATTAAAACCTGCACATACACTTAACACTGAGGGTCGGTGGCTGCTAGGGCTAAGGATGCATGGGAGTTTGTGGTGCTAATGCCTCAGGGGATGGAGTGCTCGACGATGCATAAGTGTAAGATGATGAAGGGGAAATAGTCTGGCAGACAGGTTGAGCACTAGTTGGGCGTGACATTTGTTGATGTGGTTGGGTGAATGCATAGGATGTGCTTTGTCTTGAATACACATTGTTGGTAGGAGGGGGATATGCATTAGAGGAATTGGTTCCCCCTACAGATGGAAATAACCTTGCTGAGTATATGGTGAAGGATTTGAAATAGCTCCAATGATACTGCCAACGGCATGAGATTCCCATGGTGCATTGGCACCACCAGGATGAGGGAGTTTTGGTATAATGGTATAGACTTAACTTAATTGAGCATAAATCTAGTCATATCTCAAAGTAGTCTGGAGAGCCTCTTCCTCTGTCTGAGGAAAGTGAAATGCGACATCTTTGGCAATGGGCACTAAAAGAGTTCTAAGAAACCAATTGAGGTAGACACAATTTTTATCACCAAAAAAATTGTTCATCTAGCCTAATTTACTAGATGGATCTAAGTACACCATGTAAAGCCAATTTTACAATAGCAAAATTGCATTCACTGTGAGAAATTACTTAATAAACCACCTTTCTTAAGTAATTTATAGTTAAACCCATGAAGAATAATTAAATAAATCATTATTTACTTGATTTTATTCTAGGAATAGTTAATTAAACCATTGGTTAATTATTATTCCTTGTCATATTTGACCCAATCATGAAAAATAAATAGATAAATAATTAATTATCTTATTTTTCCCTAACAATAATTAACTAATCACTAATTAATTATTATTCTTTGTAAAATTTGACTAAATCCCTTAGGAATAATTAATAAATTATTATATTTTATTATTCCTTAACTAATTCCTTGAGATGATAAATAAATCAATTATTTATATATTAATTTCTAAATAAAAGTTTAAATACTTTTTCCCTCCTAAACAAATATAATAAAATATTCCAAGTGGTTATTCCAAGAATGAGATCAATAATATTTTATTATTGCTCATTATTCGAGGATAACTCAATATTTTGTTATAAATAGAAGGGTTTTCCGTTCATTTTTCACTTTTGATTATTTTCATTGTTGCACTCACTGTTGTAACTCTTATTATTTTCATTGTCGCACACCATATTTTTGTTGGGTTTACACATTATAGAGGGGAGAGATTCTACACATGTTGAAGACATCTGAGGATAGCCAAGAATCCATCCCATAGAGGGGGGCTGGTAAAATTTATTTGTTCCCTTCACAGGTGTTATAATAAAATTATTCTCTATATATCTGGCTTCCACTGGATGATTGGAGTTATTACTCTTTCTTTTTGTTGTTTAACTATGATTGTGGCATAGATCCAGACTTTGGTAGGTTTTGTTTCTATCAGTTGCCATAGATCTACAATGTTTAGCATCCATTTATATTGTTGAGATTGTTTTTCATGCACAATCTCAAGTGGATTCATTTCGTACATCTTTGAGAAGAAAACACTACAACAAAATTAGCGGCTCCACTGGGTTTATAGTTCAGATCCAGAAGCCTGGGTGACCTTCGGTTTTTAACTTAAGGTTTCTTCTTTTTTCAATTCTCTTAATGTTTCCTAGTTTTTTAACCCTATATCTATTAAATTTATGACTTTCGCAAGCTTTCTAGTCATTTTTGTAGGTCACGGGAACTAGCCATGACAAAGCTGCACTTTTTTCCGAGATTTTTTGACCAGGATCCACAGAGGAGAAATTGCACTTTTTGGCCCAAAAAGTGTGATTTGGAGGCCAGAGGACACTTATCAGCCCAAAAAGTGTGATCCCTACAGAAAAATAGGTCAGTACCTGTGATTTTTGGGTTTTCCTCAAATTTGTTTCTGGGTTTTGCAGGGAGCTGTCTGCTGGGTTGTCTAACCTCTATATCATCCTACTTAGGCCTTGATCCACTTTTATTTACTCGTTGAAGTCGAATTTAGCCTCCCCTAGGGCTTCTAGTACGCGTCCACCTTTCTAGGAGGAGTTTAGCTGAGTGAGTAGTCTGAGTTTCTGCAACACTTTCAACCACATTTCCCAGATCTATACCCTTATGTTTCAGATCTATTAAGATAGGTTGTTACCATCCATATTTTCACATTTAAACTTGTTTGTTCATTTACCTTAGGGTCCCATCAGTTGCCCTAGGTGTCTCACCCATCCCCCTATCTTTTTGCAGCGATCTTCCTCTCTGGTTTTTTTCTATTGCTGCACCACTTTCCAATAGCTTAGTGTCACTTGATCCTAGTCACACTGACATTTAGATCCCTTGACTGTTTTAGTGTATTTTCCATCTATTTAGCCACTAACCAGCTCAATATTTGCAAACCTAGTTTGGGTGGGGCTTAGTTAATTGTTTTTCTATTCATTTTTTGTTATTAGTTTCAGTTTATTTTCAACAAGCTTTTTTCTTTTTTACAAACACGATCTGGGCTTAATCAATTAATACACTTTCACAAACAAGCACACCTTAAGCAAAGGGCACTTTTTTTACACCGCTAAGACAAGGCTTAACTTAATAAATTTATCTCCCCTCATTGAGACAAAGGCATATTGTTGATCTCCATTCACCATTTCCATGTTAGATGTGTCCTATCACCATTGCACCACCAAGGCATTTGTTGTGGAGACTATTAGGCCTTCATCCCTAGTTTCCACTTGGGCATATTACCCCTCCCCATTGGGTTTGATTTCATAGCCCTCCGAGTCCCCACATCGACTCTTCTCCTGGTTCATCTGGTTCCTCATCTGATTCTGAACCTCCTTCACAACATATCATCACCATGTATAGACCCACAACTGGTGGAGGAACCCAACCTGGTGTTGTCTCTATTTTATCCCAATGGTCACATCAAGTGGAATAGCCTCAAGAACCATTCCAGCAGCCCCATGCTCCCTTTTATGGCTGGGTTAAGCCTACCGTATTGTAACTAGTTGATAAACGACCCCATACACCATGATGTTGGTTGGCCCTCTATGCCGAATAAGCTTCCCTTAGATATACCAAAGTTTGAGGGTAATGCTAGAGAGCATCCTACCAACCATGTCCGATCGTTCCACATTTGGTGTTCGTCCAACTCCATAACCGATGACTCCATTCGTCATTGGCTATTCCAACACACACTCACTGGAGATGCCCCAAAATGGTATGTAGACCAACACTCTACATCTCATTCTATTTTCACGATGCTTGATAAAGCGTTCCTTTCATACTTCTAGTCACCTCTCTAGCACGACACTAGTACAAAGCTATTGACCACATTCCTTCAACCCTCTGCCACTCACCTTTCCGACCATGTTCAAGAGTGGCATCAAAGGAGAGCACATGTCGTGCCCCACCTTTCAAAGACCATGTCTATCTAGATTGGTTTTGTAGGAGCCTTTTATCTCCCATTGGAAAATATGTCATGTCCCATTTTCCTCATACCGAGGAAGAAGCCCTCCAAACTGCTCTAAGATATGATCTGATTTATGCATAACCCGATTACATTTATATCGTCATTCCAGACCTCCCTCATCCTGGAAGTGCTAATTCATCAGGGGCATCTCGCGCCACTGATGATATCATTGGATCTTTTTCACACTCTTCTCCATATACTCAACAAAGTTATGGATACCTGTAGGGGGGCACCAATTCCTCCAACACTTATGCCCTTCCTACTAGCAACATGTTTCCAGGACCCCAACCTGTCTACCAAACTATTGCTTCTCCTTATGCACAGCCTAGCACTCCATCCCCTCAAGCATTAACACTGCAACCTCCCATGCCTCCTGAGCCCCAACAACCATCGCCCCCTCAAGGTTAAGTGTTTACACAACAAAGTGCAACCAATCCCCAAAATTCAAAGAAAAAAAGTAAGGAGATAGGTAACAAGGGTAACCAAGGTAACCAACCTAGTGAACCCCAGGGGAACCAACCTAACACCAACAACTAGCAACAGGGCATCTAGCCCAAGCAGAACAAGGCTATTCATATCAACAAGCCTTGTTCATGTTGTGGTGTACATGGCCATTATACACATGAGTGTCCTCTCTTACCCTAGATGCGCCAAATGTGGGAAGCTCAAGAAGCTTCTAGAGGTCAACAATCCTCTTAGAACCTTGCACTATCTCAATTGACAGTGCTCACAAATCCTTTCCCTCAGCAAGGGTTTGTTGCTGCTTAGCCTCAGCTTGGTCAAGCAGCCCATCCACCCCCTGACCTTCTGATCTTGGTGACTACCAGATCCTTATGATGAACTTTAATGAGGTTAACCCCTCTAATATCAACTTGCAAACTCGGCCGTGTCAATATGACAAGCCCTCGACTTCGTCTGCTACCGAGTCCAAAACCAAAGTATCTGTTGAGACTCTTAAGACACAAAATGGTCCTCTACAGATCCCTCAACCTAAAGTTTAGGCCATTCCTAAGATCCCAAAGGGGCCTTTATGTTGTAATGTGGCTTCTAATAAAGGTACCCATACATACAATATAGTAGATGACTTAGCACAATCACTTGCTGCCATGTCGATGATGGAAGTCCTCCAGTCATTCCCATCTCAAAAGAAAGCTCTACTAACTTCCTTGGGTGCAGTGGATCCTTCTGACGATCATCTAATTATATTCCCAGTTGATACATCAGATCATCCCCCATTGCCTTCGTCTATTGCTTTCCAGATACCAATTAGAGTCCGTAATGCCATCATCTATCGATGTATTATTGATGAAGTTGCATCCACCTGTGTGATGTTCGCTATTGTTTGGAAACAACTTAATTCACCAGAGTTTCTCCCCTTCACCATCACCTTGTGTGCTTGGGACGAACAATCCTCTCATCCCCTTGGCATGTAACGTAATTGTCCACTGACCCTTACGGGGAAGAATATCCATGTCGACATTAAATTCATGGATGCCCCTTTAGATTACAACATTCTCTTAGGTTGTAGTTACACATATACCATGTCATCTATCGCATCTGTGGTCTTCTTCCATATGTGCTTCCCCCATGAAGGGAAGATTGTTACCATTGATCAGTTGACGTACTATGAGTTGGCATCAGTGATCTCCCCTGAGTCCATTATCTCATCAATGTCCAACAAATAATCTACAACTCCCCCCACTAGTGTTTCACATGGAGTCTACAAATATCCCTCATTATTGGGTGCTTTCCTTGGTCCTCCCCCTCCCATCTCAGAGCCTAACTATATGCGTGTTTGCATGTTACAAGCATCACGAGCTACCCTTAAGCAGTCTAGTACAATTGATCAACAACTAGCTCCTTAGCACCTTGCTATTGCTCTTCTAGCTAAGCCCTCTGGATCCACCTGCCCAGGACCTTCTCCATTTGTGGGTACCTCTCCTATGTTTCCACCAGGAACTCTTCCTCCAGGTCTCAACCATCAAGGAGCTATTTGGTCAAGACATTACCCTGCAGGCCATATACCTTTCTTATTCCCCCCTCTGGGATTTTTTCTATCCCTGTCATGGCTTTGTTGGTCCTTCCTAACATGACTCTAGGGATC
The DNA here is from genome assembly GCA_000404065.3 of Pinus taeda. Classification (NCBI taxonomy): domain Eukaryota; kingdom Viridiplantae; phylum Streptophyta; class Pinopsida; order Pinales; family Pinaceae; genus Pinus; species Pinus taeda. The sequence continues at coordinate 59,487 of APFE031484934.1, read as the reverse complement.
CTAGTATAATACATTAATCCCCCTGTGAACATTCCACCTGGTCTGCTAAGACCTTATCATGCTTTGACCCCAGTACAACTGGTCTCCATGACCCCTGCTGCTGCTTTAGTTCCATCACAACCTTAACAGGAACCAACTCCTATTGCTAAATAATCTATCCAGAGGAGCAAAGCTAAAAGGAAAGAATCGAAAGACAAGTCTCCCCAAGCTTCTCCAGCTCCTAAGGCCCCAAATCCATCACCTTAGTGTGCTTTGTGTAAATTTTTTGGGCACACCACTAATAATTGTCTCGAGCTTCCTCATCTTAAACCTTTGGTTCATGAAGCATTCCCTAACTCCAATATCCTAGAAATCCATGTTAACTTACCAGTCCCACCTAAAAAACTCAAAACATTGCGCACAAACCACTCTTGTGCCCTATGTGATCATCATGGTCACTATTCCCATTGTTCCCTCATCTTGATGAATTTTATGATTGCCTTGGGGCGATTCGCAAATACGAGGCCACTCGTAGTGGATCATCTACTCCTCTACCCATGGATTATGGTACCACTAAATCAGAACAGGGGGAGTCTGGTCCCACCATTGTGATCCCTTCCCCCGATGTCGAGATGAAAAACACCATGGTCCATATCCTTTACTTGTTGTCATCCTTGAGTTCCTCTCAGGCAAACATTTCGAAGGTTTTTGCGCATGCTTATATCAAACCTCTTTCAACAAAATCCCATGTCTCAACATCCATAGATCCTCCATATACTACCTCATTATATACCATTCAAGATGATGCATATGTGAACCTCCTTTCTCAGATTGATGCACCACGTAATGTCGCCGCATCATTTAGTCAGTCATCTTCCCATCCGCCCATCTCCCAGCCTGATGAGAACACCATGGAAGTTATGTCTACCCCTAATTACCCTTGCCCTTAAGTGAGGGGGAATTTATTTAGAGGATTTTGAAGGCCATTTCCTTCCTAATTTTCCAATGCACTCTACCTCAAGAAATTTCTCTCATAGAACATCCCTTTGATTTGTGTGTCTTTATTTCTGCCATGCAGTTAGGTAGATTGCATCATCTCATCTGTTGTATTTTGCACCTTTTATATGGATCCATCATCCACACCGTATATCATTCATGCCAACGGTGCGAGTCGCTTCTCCAGGAATCTAGCCTCGACAACCTAGGCCATTTTTACCCCTTTGCATAGTCCTTTCAAATGGCGTGTGCATTGGATCTACCACCAATAATCAAGCTGAATATGATGCAATGATAATTTTGTTAGTTGATTCCCTCGCTCATTGCATCCTTGATCTTCATGTTTGTTTATATTCCTTGCTACTTGTCATGCAATTGAATGGTGTGCATCATGTGCATAACCAAGTCCAATTTAGAAAATATCTACAAGTTAAGATATTGGTATGTGAATTTGAAACCATTACGTTCAGTCATGTGCATAGAGCCCAAAATCACTATGTATATACCATTGGAGACAACATTATAGATTGGCATTTATCACATTTATACCATAGAAGATAACCATAAGCAAAAAATGGCAAACCATCATCGTCATATAAAATGCATAATCATATTATGTATCATAAAAGTGTTTGGAGCCATAGCTCTAAATTCATCTGACATGCCCACAACATGTTACAAAAATCTCAATCAATGGGACCCACATGTCCCTGCATCTAGTCACTGTCCAGCAGATCTCACACCAAAGGCTCTACTCCACCCACACGTAGATCACATACTGCCTAACCATCCATCGCCACGTGCCACATGATACTTCGCCACTTTGATGGAAGACTGGTGCACTCATATATGTACCGATCTTCTAAGTCATGCCATCCGTGCTCTGAAACTCCTGTCAAGAGTACATCAAATCTATGATGCAAATCAGAAAGAAACGTAGTATCCTCTGGACCTTGTTGTGATGATGATGTCCCTCGATTTGCAGACTTGGGTGCTGTAGCTTAGCCTGCATATCCTGTCAGATTTATGAGTGCTATGTATGCATACAACATGTTTCACATTTAGTACCATATACATGTGATAGAAATATAAAATGCACCATAAAACATAGCAAACTTAATACTTAACATCTGGTCCCCATGCTCGCCCAGGCAGAAGTGGCAAGTCAGTATCCCCCTGATAGTTCATCCCACTATAAGGGTAATCATCAATGTAAAGGGGCATCTGATCCCAAAGTGCAAAGAAATTAGGTCAGAACACTTGTCTGACTCCCTCTCCTCCTCTCCATAGTAGCTACCCTTAGTGGAACATCCTGGGCTCCTTTGGGCCCCCATCTCGGATCTGTACATGAGGATAGATCTTGGGTATATTCTCAAAGAATAATGCACACAGTGTTGTACCAAAAGCATAATCATAATTCACCAGCCTCTTGCAAATACTCAACTTTTGTTTCACTGATGTAGAATCATATGGGCCCACCCGTAGTAGGTCCTGGCCAAAACGCTCTCGACCAACATCATCTGCCCACCAACGATGCTGTGGAATGCCTGGCTTACGGGGATTCACTACGGGAGAAATACTATAGCACGTGGGTTCATATTTGGGGGATATATAATGAGGAAAAAATGACATAATATATTTGGGGAGATATGGGGGGTAAAGGGTTTTTATATTGATAGGTATAAAAATGGAGCTCAAAGTTAATGAAAAAATATAAAGGGGCATAAAAAATGTTAATGAAAAAATGGATACCTACAATATCTAGTGAAAGTAAGGGTTTTTTAAATTGGGAAGGTGTATTGGGTTTATATTGGTAGGGGGTTAAATAATATGATTTTTAGAGGTATTTTCAAATATGTACTCAAATTAAGGGTGTTTTTTAATATTCCACGATCGCACGCGATATGTCAAAGGTTCATTCAGTGAAACCCCCATGGCGTGGCTACCCAAGACCTGTAGCACAACTGCGACAATAGCTTGTGTCTCTAGCATCTCTAGATCAAAAAGTGGGATAGTCATGCCCTTGACACAAACACCCCATAGAAAATGACACTCCAAAAACTCAGTAATGTTCCTCCCATGAGGTAACACTAGATGAATATCCCCCACCACTCCAAGGGGAGGAAATCCAGTCAAGAAGTAAATATCCTATAATGTGAGCTCGATCTTGTGCCCCTGCATGACAAAGAACTCCTGGTATGGATCCTAATAGCTCACAATTCTCAATAGCAAGTGCTCACCTATCCTCATCAATGGATTCTCTACCAAATTGAGAACCCCATAACAAGTCAATGTCCCTCAAACCACTTGATCCCCCTAGATCTCGAATCAAAGAGTATACAAGTCTCATTCAAGCCAGTTGATTTTCAGCTCTGCCATGCCTGAAAAACACCACGTCTTTTCAACTTAGAGAAGAAAATAATTGGATGCACTGATCAACTTGCAGCCCCCACCATTCTAGCAAACCAACCCTCTCTCTAGCCCCAAATTGTAGTTTTCAGCCCAAAAAGTGTGAGCTTGTAGGTTTTTAGCTATTTCCTATGAGCCATATCACATTTATGGACCTAGAAAGTGTGACGTGACCATGAGCATGAGCAGGGGTCTCTCAGGGAGCTGCGAGGTGCCAAAAATCAGGAAATAAACTGCTGAAATTGAAGATATGAGTAAGACCACCTACCTAAAAGTTGCAGATCCTGATTCCAACAGTCGCTTTGTCCACTACAATCTCCATAAGATTTAGGGCCTTTTCCTCCTCTCCAAATTATCCATAGTTCACTTAGCAAATGAATCCAAATTGGAGGGAAAACGTCCTTTCATAAAAAAATCCCCAATTTTTCTATCACTCATTGTGGCTTGACCTTAGCTCAGTTTGACAAAATGTTAGCACCATTGGAAAGATCTCACGAAGCTCTATAGTGGGTCTCCCTTAGTTTTTGATGATTTGACACTTCACCAAGAAGCCATTTTTCCATGGAAGGTCACTCCATCGCCTCTCAAAATCGAATTCCATCATAAAGCAACACTTGTAATTTGAGGTCCACCTCCTCTTAATACTTGTCGTACCATATGTCAATTTTCATAATGAGTAACCATCATTTACTCATGTTTTGATGATCCCCACTAGGCCTGGTCTGTGTGGTAGCATCATCTAGTCACCCCTTTTTAGAGCATCTGTGATGAGTCACCCTTACATTCAAGAGTCTGTTTCACATCCCATTCTATCATGTCGTAGTATTCCATCCATATTTTCATACCATTCATCCTTTGTTGCCCATTTTTGACCTCCAGCCATACTGCCCCCATCCCCTCCAGAGTTGAGTCAGTTTCTTCCAGGTCAACCATGCACTTTATGCTCAGACAAGGTAGCCATATGTTTGTCCCTCATTCCCACTTTTCCCCATTATCCCTCATGTCAGTCCATCAATCACA
>APFE031484934.1:1083-53478 GCA_000404065.3 Pinus taeda | reverse complement strand
TTATTCAATTTTGATTATTTTCATTGTTGCACCCACTGTTGTAACTCTGATTATTTTCATTGTCGCACACCATATTTTTGCTGGGTTTACACATTATTGAGGAGAGAGACTCTACACAAGCTGAAGATGTTTGAGGATAGCCAAGAACCCACACCATAGAGGGGGACTAGTAACATTTGCTTGTTCCCTTCACAGGTGTTATAATACAATTATTCTTTACATATCTGGTTTCCATTGGATGATTGGAGTTATTACTCTTTCTTTTTGTTGTTTAACTATGATTGTGGCATAGATCCAGACTTTGGTAGCTTTTGTTTCTATCATTTATTGTCAATATACAATGTTTAGTAGCCATTTATATTGTTGATATTGTTCTTCATCCACAATCTTAAGTGGATTCGTTTCGTACATCTTTGAGAAGAAAACACTACAACAACGGTCTTCAAGGGAAGGAGCATGGCACATGCTCCTCTTTCTATGCAATTCCTGCACATGGTTGGAAATATAGGTGGTAAAGGACTGACAAAATGGGGTCAAGAGCTCTATATCAGTGTTGTACCAGACAAGTAACTAAAAATATGAAACGAATGCTTTAGGAAGTGTCGCAAAAGTGGAATGAGAAGCGAAGGGTTGGTCAATATACCACTTCAAAGCATATCCAGTGAGCATGCGTGGGAAAAACCAAAGACAAATGGAGTCATCGGTGATGGAATTAGATGAACACCACATACGTAAGGAGTAGACATGATTGGTGGGGTCCTCTCCAGAATTACCCTCAAGCTTGGGAATATTTGAGGGAATCTTAGTCGGCATAGCTGGCCAACCAGCATCGTGGTGTATAGGGTCAAATCAACTGGTTAAAAGATGGGATACTTAACCCAGCCTTGAAAGGTAGGAAAGGGGCTGCAAGAAAGGTTCATGTAATGGTTCTGTTAGATGTGACTACCAAAACAGAATGGGAGCCACCACCAAGTTGGTTTCCTGCACCTGCAGTGGGTCTTGACATGGTGATAGTATGCGGTGAAGGAGGCTCAAAATCGGATGAGGAATTAGATGAACCAGAAGAAGAGTTAGTAAGGGACTCGGGGGTTGACTAACTCAAACCTTGCAGGGAGGAGTAATACATTCAAGTAGAAACCAAGGATGAAGACATAAACGTCTATGTGAAAAATGCCATGATGGTGCAATGGTTACAAGACACAAGTGACGCGAAAATGGTGAAGGGAGATACACAAAATTTCCTTGTCTTTATTTGGGGAGATAAATTAATTAATTTAAGTCTTATATTGGTGGTGTAAAATAAGTTCCCTTTGCTTAAGGTGTGCTTACATGTGCAAGTGTGTTTATTAATTAAGCCTAGACCGTGTTTGAAAAAAAAGAAAAAGATTGCTCAAATAAACTGAAATTAAAAATAAAAAATGAATAGAAAATCAACTATCTAAAACCCCACCCAAACTAGGATTGCAAACACTATGCTGGTTGGTGGTGAAATCACCTGAAAACACACAAAATAGGACAAGATATCTAAACGTTGGTTGATTGCGATAAAATGACACTACATTGCTAGAAAGTGGTGCACCAACAACAAAAAACCAATGAGGAAAATCATTGCAAAAGATAGGGAGATGGGTGTGAAACCTAAGGAAATTAGTGGTAGCCTAAGGTAAATGAAAAAACAAGGTTCAAGAGGGAACTTTGAATGGAAATAACCTATCTTTGAAGATCTGAAAAAGGAAGGTACAGATCTAGAAAATATGGCTGAAAACTCTGCAAAAACTAAGACTTCTTACTCAGTGAAACTCCTCCTACAAAGGTGGAAGTGTAGTAGAAGCCCTAAGGGGCTAAATTCCACTTCGATGAGTGAAACATAGTAGATCAAGGCATAAGAAGCCTAAGCTAGTGGTCAACCAACCCAATATAATGTGCTGGACAATTCCCAAAAAGAGATAATAAAAATTCTCAGAAACCCTAAAATCACAGGTACTGACCTGATTCAGGGGATATCGCACCTTTTGGTCTAGAAAATGCATTATGGAACTCTAGATCGCAGGTTTGGGGCAAAAAAATGTGATTTTTTTCTCCTCAGTTCTCGGGCGGAAAGTCTCAGAAAAATTTTCTGTCTTTGTCGCTGCTGGTTCCTGTGACCTGTGAAAAAAAGGGGAAAACTTGCAGAAGTTAGAAATTTGACTGATCTAGGGTTATAATGCTAGTAAACAACATTAAGAGATTGAAAAAAACCCTAAGATGAAAATTGAAGGTCACCTAGGTTTCTGAATCAGAATTAAAAACGTAGTGGAGTCGCTAATTTGTTAGACGCCAAATGCGTAACTAATTCCCTAGTTGAGTCGCCAATTTGTTATGTGGTGTCCTTCTCGAAGGTGTACGAAAAAAAAACCACTTTAGGATGTGGATGAAAAACAAAATTAATAGTAAAAATGGCTGTAAAATAGTACGGATCTGCAACAAATGATAGAAATAAAACCTGCCAAAGTCCTTATCTATGCAACATAAATATTTAAACAACAAAATAGAATCGTAAAATAAGCACAAGTAACTCCAATAATCCAATGAAAACCAAATATAAAGAATATGTTCTATTAGATGAAACCTGTGAAGGGAAAAAATAATGTTATCAGTCCCCCTCTGTGGGATGGGCTTTTTGCTATCCTCAATGTCTTTAGTTTTTGTAGAGTCTTTCTCCTCTATGGCATGTAAAACCATGTAAAACAAAATGTTTGATCTCAATTAGAACTCAAATGGAAAATAAAATGGTGTGCGACAATGATAATAATCAGAGCCACAATGGTGAGTGCAATAATGAAAATGATCGAAAGTGAAGAATGAATGTAAAACCCTTCCATATATAACAAAATATTAGATTATTATTGAATAATGAGAAATAATAAAATATTATTAACCAAATTCTAGAATTATTTGGTTGGAGGGAAAAGGTATTTAAAATTAAATAAATAAATGATTTATTTATCATCTCAAGAAATATGGTTAAGGAATAATAAACAAATAATGATTTATTTAAGTATTCCTAGGGGATTTAGTCAAACTTGATAAGGAATAATAACTAATTAGTGATTAATTAATTATTCCTAGATAAAAATAAGATAATTAATGATTTATCCATTTATTTCTCATACCCGGGTCAAATATGGCAAGGAATATTAGTTAAACAATAGTTTAATTAATTATTCCTAGAAGTTAATTAAATAAATAGTGAGTTATTTAATTATTCTTCATGGGTTTAATCAGAAATGACTTAACAAATGTAGTTTATTAAGTAATTTCTTATAGTGAAAGAAATTTTACTATGGTAAAATTGGCTATACATGGTGTACTTCGATCCATCTAGTAAGTTATGGATAGATGATCAATTTTTGGTGATAACACCACGTCTTGCTGATGTCAACATGAAATAATCCAAAATTTCCCACCAAATCTTGTCATTACACGTGTCACACCCTAACTGGTATAAAAGGAACACTGGGGGCCCATTTTTGTCATTTTTCATTGTTTTTGTCCAACTCGACCTCTGCACATCTGCAACACTAACTTCCCAAATTCAGTAAAATTTAAGCCCAAATATTGTAATTTAACTTAGTAAAACATTTCATATTATGGATTCCACCAATTAAGGCTTCATTTTCCAAGAATTCGAGCTAAATTCAAACCTTAGCCGCATCTTACAAAGAAACACATGCTATTTAAAGAATCCTTCATTTGAACAGGAAAAACCCTTAAATTTGTTAAATTAATCCTATAAATATACTCTTAGGCTGAAATAACCTCTGTTTCTATTGAATTTGAGCTCATTCTAGCTCAGAAACCCGAATGTCAAGTCACATGTGTGCATTGTCATTTCTACTACTTGAAGATTTAAAAGGTTCCTCCCACCAACTTGTTCCTCTCACATTGTGACATGTGGCACTCCTTTATTCATTTCCTTTGATTCTTGGAATCTTCCTCTTGTCCTTCTCTCTTACCTGAATTAACTAATCATTCGAGCAGACCACTCAAACATAATGACCTCCTTGTCCACTAGGAATTCCACTGAGATCCAGATGAAGCGAAAGAATAAAGGAATAGGTTGTTACAATGACAACATCAACACCTGGGACCCACTCATAGAAACATTTGATATGAGAAAGTCCATCCACTTTTTAACTAAGAAAGTGGACTCCTTACTGGTGTTAGAGATCATTTAGGAGCCACAATTTCCACTTCCAAATCAAAGATGTGAGTTAAAAATCACCAAGGAAAAACTCCTCCTAGAAAGGGAACACACCAAGAGAGTGGAAATTGAGCAGGAGATTCTAAGGAAAGAGAACTCTAACAAACCTTCTCTCAAGGTAATCAAGAAGATAATATGGGGATGAATAATAAAGTTGGTAGATAAGCACTAGAATCATCTGGAATTCATCTAAGAAATGATATAGACCATCAGGAGACCACACAGAGAAACAAAAGCCATTGAGAGCACTATTGGTGATTCTCCCTCCAAGTTTTAAATGATTATAGACTTCCTTAACTAGGTGCCTAAGGAAGAAGTGGTAAAGGTGAATATCAAAAGGTTTGAATGGATAGTGAGGGCTAACAAAATAATAATAAAACATGAATTATTGACAATGGCCGAAGAAGAGATAAAAGCTCTAAAGGACAAAATAGAAGTTTTTAAAAGGAAATGTGAGATGCTATACTAGAAGAAATTCCCAATCTTATTTGACAATGATGGGAATACCCCAAGGAGTCCTTCATGAAAATACTGGCTACAATTAATGAATATCATAAGGGTTTCAAAGAAAATGTCCACACTCTTCACAAGAAGGATATTCTAAAATTATATGATGATCATTATGAAATTCTATTTATGATCTAGAATATTTTGAAAAAGTGAGGCAAAATTGATTATGAAGACATTACCAGTTTGGAAGCAAATATCATAGAGGCTTGGTGATGTGATATTCCATACAATAGGGAGTGGAGGACTTTCATGGACTCGATTGATTGGGCTATCCAACGGGAATCCACACTAGTGTCACAAGGAACATCAATAGAGGAATGTCATATCTCAAGGCCTCCACCAAAGCAGCTGGCACGACTTAAGTAGTCAACACTAACATTAATACTGGCATTGGCGCTACCAAAACCATCGACAACCTAGTAAAAGTAGCACCCAGTTCAGGCAACACCCAAGCAGGAGGAAAGATACCTATCATACATCCAAGAGAGAGATCGATGAGATACTATATCCAGATCTAAAGGGACCCACCCTACTATTAGAAATTAAATAACAAAGAAATGGAACACATAAAATATTGTCGAAAAACAAACATAGAAAATCATAAAACAAGAGCGAAACAGATATGTGGTTCACCCAATTTGGGATACATCCATGGATAATCAACTAGACCTTCCTTTTATATTATCCAACAAACTAAAGGGATACAACATAAAGCGAATCTGCTATAACTTCCTCTTTCCTCTCACACAATCTCCTCTCTTTTTCTCACACAAAATAATACCCAACCAAAATACAATTCCCTCATATAAACAAAGGGTTGAATCCTAGGGAAAAATAACATAAATTAACATAACTTATATCATCATATATTCTACCTAATGAACGATCCAAATTCACTATGAAAAGACTATATTTTACAAGGAATTTTTCCTCTAAATTTTTCTTTCAAGGGTGCTACCCATAGACCCCTTCTAGCCCACTAACAACAATATTGCAGGGGAATCCCCCCTGTAGCCCCCATTAAGGAATAGGATCCAAACATGGCTGAAAAAAGGCCTCTGAATTAGGAAGATAACCATGCTCCACACCCAAGTACAATCTCCCACTTGGAGACTAATTATAGAAATACCACCATTGCTTAACTTGTTGGACAATGCTTCGACTTGGAATTGGTTATTTATCATATTTATCACATGATTGAAGACCAATTGAAATTGAGTAGAAACCTAGTTTCTCCTTGATTACGACCTCTGTTAACATATCTATAGAATTTTGGCTAGTGTGTATATTTTCCAACTTCAATTGTCCATCTTCTAGAAATGACTGCATGAAATGGTACCTGATATGCATATGTTTAGTCTTATAATGAAATGTTGAGTTCTTTAAAAGATGAATGACACTTTTTCTATCATTGTATAACCTGGTAATATCATGCTTCATTCCCAATTCATCCATAAACCTTTGTGACCAAATCATTTTTTTAGTAGCCTCTGTAGCAGCAACATACTCTGCTTTCATTGTTGAAATTACAACAATAATTTGCATTTTAGAAACCCAAATTACTGTTGTTACACCTACAATAAACACATACACTGTGTTGCTCCTCTCCTTATCTTTTTTACATGCCATATCTGAATCAACATATCCATGTAGAACACTGTTTGAACCTCCAAAGCATAACACTTTATTAGTGGTACCTCTAAAATAAATGAGAAACCACTTTACTACCATCCAGTGCTCTTTTCCTAGATTTTTCATATACCTTCTCACAACTCTAAACACATGTACGATATCAAGCCTTGTGCACACCATTGCATACATTAAGCTTCCAACTACTGATGCATATGGAGATTTACGCATATAATCATTCTCTTCCTGAGTCTTGGGATACATATCCTTAGTTTGAAATGGATATCCAAAGGTGTAGTAACTATTTTTCATTATGCATATTAAATATTTCCAACACCTTTTCTATGTACTCACCCTGAGACAATGTTAGTTTGCAATTTTTCCTATCTCTAGTTATTCTCATACCAAGGATTTGCTTTATAGCACCCAAATCCTTCATTGCAAATGAATTAGCCAATTTTCTTTTGAGCACATTTATCTCCTGCATGTTAGACACCCTACAACAAGCATGCCATCTACATACAATAACAATATAATATAGATTCCATCATTTTGTTTCTTAAGATAAACACAGTGGTCAAAGTGACATCTAGTATAACCTTGTTTAGACATAAACCTGTCAAATTTTAGATACCATTGGCAAGGAGCCTATTTTAAGCTAAATGCTCTTCTTCAACTTGCATAGTAATTTCTCCTTCCCTTTGACCTCATACCATTGTCATTGCTTCATATAGATCTCTTCCTCAAAATCCCCATGGAGAAATGTTGTCTTACATTTAACTATTTAAGACGCAAGTCTTTTGCTACCACTAGAATTAAAATAGTTATGATTGAAGTCATTTTAAAAATATGAGAAAATATTTCATCAAAATCTATACCTTTCATTGTGAAAACCCCTTCATAACAAGTCTAACCTTATACCTCCTTTTTCCTTCATCTTCTTCCTTTAACCTATAAACCCATTTATTCTACAATGATGTTTTACATGTAGGAAACTTAACTAAGTCCCAAGTCTGCTAGAATCAGTCAACAATACATATTGTAATGAAGGAGAGTATCATTCAGGGGGTCTACTTAACGTGGTAGATCTTATAACAACACTTGCAAGAGTTTGAGGCAGTTGCTAATGTTGTTATTTCTATTGTTCTTGCTACTAATCATTACGATTTTCTAGCACCTTTGACTTTTATTTTAGTTGGGAAAAATACTAGGGGGCGTTTGAATTAATATTTAAACTTTCACAATAATAATTTTTCTTTTTCAAACTGTATACACAAGTTTACAGAAACTAAATAGTGTATGTCCATGACTATAATGAATGAAACCATCGTATAGAAAATAAACTTGTAAAACAACTAGTTCATTGTTTGTTGAACTTAAATCAAAGTGTGATGCATTTACTAAGAAGTAAACAGATGCAGTAAGAATAGAATGAATCAACACACATAAGAAGAACACATGAACATTAGGATTTTTCAGGTGGAAACCCGATGTTAGAAAAAACCACCATTCCTTTCATTTCAATCTTCAATCTTCATATTATAAAAAGTGTTTACAAGTTTTGTACTGGTGTAGACTCTTTCTAGTATGCAGGCATCTACCTGCTAAAGGCTACAACCTTCACTCATTTTCAAGCTTCTACTCGAAGGGAGCTCCAACCCCCTAGATTTTCTACTACCTGATATGATTAGCAGTATGTAGGCGCTAACCTATAGAAGGCTACCACCTTCACTCATTCTCTAGGGACCACAATTCATAAATTTTCAGACTCGATACTCAAGCTACACATCAACATAATACGTAGGCCATGTTTCATCAAATTTTTAGACTGGATACTCGTCGTACACATCAATCACTACTGCAATATAACCATCAAACACAATTGCATCAGCCAATCACTGAAACCCATCAACTCTGAAGAAGAAAAAACTCAATCAATCAATATTAATAGGTAGATCACTGTCACCAGAACATAGAGATGAACTCATAATACTACGTAAACATCTAGAACCAACTGCAACCTCAACAATAATATGCCAAAATGTATATGCTACTTCAATGAGGACAACCTGCATGTATACACTACTTTCTGTAACTCAACCTACGTATACCTCTAAATATATTGAATCATAAAACTTCTGAACCAAAAACTGTACTAACCAAATTCATTCTAAAGATCTACTATCATATTACAGATTTCTAAATAGATAGTAGCAAAGATCACTCTTCTTACTCAATCAATCAGTGAGCTATACTAAATCTCCTTATACAATAAGTTTAACTTCAGATCTAATGAAGACATCATTGACAAACATCAATAAAAGAGATGTATTGATCAAATAGATCATTCATTTATGAACAACAAGTCCTTCCTTTGCATATGCCAATTGGAAGTGCCAAATCCACATGTATACACACCTTCACCATTGAAAACCAACATATAGATATGCAAATAATGACTTATAACTTCACAACTTTTCAAGACTTCAAAATACCTAGATCATAGCATTTGAAGGATAAAACAAACGTTAGAACTCAAATCTAGCTTATCCATTATCAAATCATACAATGATAACTCATTTCAGGTCTCATGATCCTGATCCAACATTATATCCAAGGGTGCACAAGATGTTTCAGATCTATATCATAACCATAGCCCTTACAACATAAAATATACTTCAGTTAGAAGCATTCTTGAAAAACCCTTTCACTTGCACATCTAGCCATTTGATTTTCCCCTCCTTATATACTTAGAGCCTTTGTCAATACCATGCACCAAAAAAACATGTAGAACCTATGGTATTCTTAGACGGGATGAAGTAACCATTATTTCTCTCAATATTGTGGGTTAATACCATGGTATGAGCCCTTGGTATTCTTTAACCTTAATTTTCCATCCCATACACGCTTTTCCTTCTGTTAAACTGTGTGCATATGTATACGCATCTTTTAATTTTTATACCCATGTGTATACACAACTTGGACTAGGTTAAACAACTTATAAAACTTAAAAAATTCTCTTTCCTCAACTTCTTGATTATGATCTATGATCCTTTGTCCCATCATCCTATTCTTCTATGTCATTACTCAGTTACATCTGAATTGACATGTTACAATGTGAGTTTCCATCATGCAACATTTTGTCATTTTTGAAATGACTTGTCGATACATATTTGGTTATCTTATATGTGAGTTTCCATCAAGGACAACACCTGTATCGTAATGCCAAAATATCCCCCTTTGGGCTTGCTGGCAACCATATTGGTGTTTATGAATTCAAGCTGTAGAACTTGTTAGATATATTAAACAACACCAAGGTACTCTTCCCCTCTGACATCAAGGGTAAAGGGCAGACCAAGATATTCTCCCCCTTAGTACATGTTGAGATGCACTATACTGTGCATGCTCCCCCCAAGCACATGCATAGTTTACAGAAATATTTTTCAAAAGAATAACATGACTATAACTCAACTATGTGAGTATGACCTTCCTATCACCAATGACTCATACATATGACAATCAACCAACCAAGTGGAGATACATCAAATGTTCATACATGACTAAAAATTGCAATTATTACATCATCCTACCCATGCATAGTGGGGGTACAAATTACATCATGTGTCCAAAAGGACTCATCGATAATAGACTATGATAGAAAGAGAAATTGTTACACCATAGGTATTTACATGACCTTTTCATCTATTGACATTAATAATTGAGACCATAGTTGAATTCAAAAACCATGATGCGAACAATGCATTGTTAGAAAATAATATATGATAGAGCAATGGAACACATAAAATATCGCAGAAATATAAACATAGAAAATACATAAAACAAGAGAGACATAGATATATGTGGTTCACCCAATTTGGGCTATGTCCATGAAGAAATTGCCAGTCCTTCCTTTTATATTATCCAGCAAAATGAAGAGATAGAACCTATAATAGATCCATTGTAATTCCATCTTATCTCTCACACAATCTCCTCTCTCTTTCTCGCTCAAAAAACAGATCTACATAGTTGCAATACAATTCCCTCATATATAGCGAGGGTTTTCCTTCTAGGGAAAAAAACCCTAAATTAAACATAACTTCTATCGTCAAATTTCTTCCTAATGAATGACCCAGATTGACAATGAAATTACAACATTTTACAAGGAAATTTTACATATATTTTTAGCTTTGGGGCCGCTGCCCCCGATCCCCTACCAGGGGTGGTGGTGCACATTTATGGGTAGTGTTGCTGCCATGTTACAAACTAGGGTCCAGTGCGGTGATATCTCTAAATAAAGAAGATAATTAAGCTCCACACCCAACATGCATAATATTTTGAAGGCTAATTCTCCCCTTGAACTTGTGCTATCTGTATTGTCAACAATTCTGTCATCAATCAAATAAAAATCAATAAGAAAAGCATATCAGTAGACTGTATTCATAAAAAACATGCATGTCAGAATTTGATTTTGAGTTTGACCCACTATTTTTCTGCTAGAAAAACACACACGTTACTTCCAACATAGAAACTCGCGCATATACATGAATTTTATTCATGAAATTTGCGTATTGAAAAACAATCCTATGAATTTGAACAAATTGGTTTTAACAACAAGATGAGGTAGAAACAACTCCCAGCTTTTGTCTGAGATATTCAAGTACTTCTTTGGGAAGAGGTTTGGTAAATATATCAACAACTTGATCTTTGGAGGGAATATAATCTAATTTAACCTTTTGTTCAAGTACTTGTTCCCTTATAAAATGGTACTTAATGGGTTTTTTCTTGCTTTTGGAGTGCATAACAAGATTTTTTGAAATGCTAATTGCACTTGTATTTTCACATCAGATGGAGATGGGTGGAGAGCATTTAATTTAAATATCTTCTAATGTTTGCATCATATAGAGAAGTTGTGTGTAGCAAGATGTAGAAGCCTCATAATTTTCTTCCAATGTAGATATGGAAATCAAACTTTGTTTCTTGCTAAACCAAGATACTAATCATGATCCCATATAAAATACACCTCCACTAGCACTCTTTCAGTCATCAACATTTGTAATTTGCATCTATATATGCATGAAGGGTGAGATCTGTATCTTTATGATGCCATAGACCAAATTCTTGAGTTCCATGGATATATTTGAATATTCTCTTTACTACCTGAATATGTGATTCCTTCAAATTGGCTTGGAATCTTGCAATGATTCCTACTGCATGCATGATATCTGGTCTGGTACTTGTTAGATAAAGTAGAATTCCAATCATAGATCTTCACTCTAGTTGATTCACTATAGGAAAATCAGTATTATAAATGAGACTACATCCTCTTACCATTGGAGTACATACTGGTTTGGAATCTTCCATTTTGTACTTCTTCAGAATCTTCTTGAGATATTTAGTTTATGAGAGAAAGATGCCATATTTTGTTTGTTGCACTTTTAGACCAAGAAAATAGGTTATTTCTCCAAGTAAAGACATTTCAAATTCTTTCTACATAACATATGCAAATTTTTTACTCATAGATTCTTCATTACTGCCAAAGATGATATCATCAACATAAACAACAATAATTAGCAGTTTATCATTCTCAATTTTTATATATAATTTGTTGCCTGCGGATCCTTTTGTGAAGCCTCGTTGTTGAAGATAATTGTCAAGACAATAATACCATGACCTTGGAGCTTGTTTTAGTCCATATAAAGCATTTTTGAGTTTGCATACAAGCATTGCATCATTTCCCAGAATGAATCCTTCTAGTTTTTCAACGTATACTTCTTCTTCTCGACCTCCATTAAGAAATGTAGATTTTACATCCATTTGATAAACTTTGAATTTTCGAAAACTTGAAAGAAAAAGAAACTTTCTTATGGATTCAAGTCTAGCTACACGTGCAAAAGTTTCTTCAAATTCTATACCTTCTTTTTGTGCATACCCTTTACAAACAAGCCTTACTTTATTCCTAATCACCTCTCCATTTTCATTCAACTTATTCTTGAATATCCATTTTGTCCCTATAATATTTTTATCATGAGGACTAGGAACTAATTCCCAAGTATCATTCTTTTCAATTTGGTAAAGTTCTTCATCCATGGCCTTAACCCAACATTCATCTTTGCTAGCTTCATTTACATTTTGTGGTTCTATGGAGGATAATAAGGCTAGATAACTCGACGATCCTACATGATTTCTTATTGTTTGTATTCCAGACCCTTTTTCTCCTAGAATTTGATATTCTGTATCATTCTTTTCAACATACCTGGATGGATCCTTTTCCCTGTCATATGTATCTTCTTATGATGCTTCATTTGTTTCTTCGTCTATATCATTTCAGTTTGATAGGGGAAATAATTCACCATCATCATTGTTATCTTCTTATTTTGCAGATGTCACCTGTTTCAGATTTATGCATGCTTCATCGATTACAACATGAATGCATTCAACAATTTTTCGAAGTCTCTTAATATAACATTTGTATCCTTTAATTATAGTGAATAACCAAGAAATATTCCTTCATTTTCTCTGGGTTCAAACTTACCAAGTTTTTCATCAGTCCTTTTGATGAAACATTTGCTTCCAAAAGCTTTGAAGTGTTTTATAGTGGTAAGCTTACCATACCTAAGTTCATATGGAGTTTTATCACTATTTACACGTACATGAGCTTTGTTGAGAATATTTACTGCAGTATGTGCAGCTTCAGCCCAGAAGGTGTCAGAAGTTCAAAATTCATCAATCATAGATTGAAATATTTGTTGAACTATTCTATTCATTATTTCCACCGTGCCATTTTGTTGAGGAGTTCTGGAAACAAAGAATTGTCTCTTTATTCCATGTTGTTCACAAAATTCAAAGAATTCATATGATATGAATTCTCCTCCCTGATCAAATCTGAGACATTTGATTTTTATATCTAATTCATTTTCAGCTAAAGTTTTGAAGACCTTGAACTTTTCAAATGCTCATATTTATGTTTTAGTAAACCAATCCAGCACATTACACAAAAATCATCAATGAATAAAATGTAGTATTCTTCTCTAGGAGTTGACCTTTTCCTTGTTGGTCCACACAAATCAATATGAATGAGTTACAGAGGCTTACTTGCTGATCCTTCTTTGGCATTGAATTGAACTTTGGTTTTCTTATTGAATTGACATGGTTTGCAGATGGTACTTTCTGGGATGATGATATTTGGAAAATCATGAACAACCTTGAGCCCAATCTTCTTTGCCATAACCAGTTATCTTCTATTTTTCTTAGATAACATTGTTCTTGACCTCCTTCTAGTATATATAGATTTCTTAGAGTTCTTGTACCTTTGATTATGGTCTTTTCTATGTCAAGCTCATGAACCACACATTCTTTTTATCGAAACACAACTTCATTTCCTTGATCACACATTTGAATAACACTCAATAAGTTATTGTTTAATCCATCAACATACATAACATTTCCAACTTTAACCTTTTCTTTTAGATAAACAAAACCTTCACCCTTAATGACAGTTGGTATATCATTTCCAAAAGAGACATTCTTTTCCTTTTCTAAAGCATTGTACGAAACGAGTTTATCTTTATCACCTGTCATGTGATTTGAGCATCCTCTATCATTGTACCACTGATTTTCTTGTCCTTCTACAAACAAAGCTATGCCACATCTTTCTAACTGTAATTCCTTCTTTTTCCATACCATGGAGTTTGATTATGTTTTATCCTTATGATATGTTGGCCGAAATTTGCTCCTACATTCAGATTCTTCATGATCAAAGTTATTGCAAAATGAATATTCAATTTCATCTTCAAGAGGTGAAAATTTATTATAAGAGCTCTTCTTGATTCCTATCATGATCCTTTGTTTTATTACTTCTCTAGTCATGATAGTTTTGTAAGCAACACATTGAGTAGCTTTATGACCAAAGTTATGGCATGAAAAGCATTTTCCATTAAAGAAGAAGTTTTTGTCATCATAAAATCTTTTGGTATTGTTCACCTTTTGGTTAGTTCTTCTATTGATGTTCACCGTTGGATTAAAATGAGCATGATTTACTTGGGGAGTACATTTAGGCTTTTATTGAGGATTAACGCATTGTTGACTGGTTTTTTCTCCATTAAGATAGCTTCTGGTGATGGCTGAAGACTTTTCTGGTTGGGATGTTTTTCTAGTGTATACAAGACCAGTCTTTATAAGAGGAGAAAATCGAACTTTGATGATTTCATCTAAGGTTTATGATCCTTTAGCAAATCTAAGATTCAAAGATTTTGACTTCTCAAGTTCCTTTCTTAGACTCAGTATTTCACACTCTAATTTTTCAATTTTCTTTTCCCTTTCCATGAATTGATGTGTCAAAGTGTCTATGACTATATTCTTTTCTTCCAAGAAGATTTTGAGTTGAGTGATTTCTTCAAGAAAACATTCTTGTTCTAAGGCATACATAAACTTATCACTTTCATAAGCCATGAGTAGTTTAATATCTTGATCAAATTCACCTTCATCACTATTAGATAGGCCATCGCTATCTTCATGAGTATAATAACTTCTTCTATTAACAAACTATTTCCTATTACCTTTTGCAGGATCCTTTCCTTTGTCATGGTTATCTTTATGAGGAAATTTAGCAACGTAATGACCAACTCTACCTCAATCAAAAAATTTTAAGGGAAGCTTACCTTTGAATCTTCCAGAACCAAGTTGAAGTTTCTTCACAAAGTTTACCTCGTTTTCTTCTGATATATATCTTGATTCCTTGAGATCTTCCTTTTATTTTCCCTTTGCGGAGGCTTTGAAAGAGGTTACTCTGATTTTTGTTGGACCTCCTTTCCTCATTTCAAGGACAGTTAAAATTCCATGAAGTTAAACAATAGCAATAGATTGTAGATCCTACTTCTCTTCAATGGCAGATACTTCTGACTCAAATTTAGAAGATAGAGATCTTAAATTTTTCTCTACTATAATAGCCTCCTTTATTTCTTCAGCCATATTCTTCATATGATATACAATTTCATCCAATCATAAAAATTAACTAGAAATACTTTCATCACTATGCATCTTGAGAGTTTTTTATTGAATTCTAAAAGTTTTGAGTTTAGCACATTTTACCTGGTAGTCTCCTTCGTAGCTCTGAATGATTTTGTCCCATATTTCTTTGGCTGTATTGAGCTGCATGACTTTGACGAATTCTAATTCTAATAGACTTCCCAGTAATGCATTGACAACTTTGGCATTGGTTTCATATGATTTCTTTTCTGCTCGATCTATGGGGATTGCTACTGGATATTGGTATCCTCCTTCCACAATTTCCCAAAATCAGCTCCAAGTGACTGAAGATAGGCTCTCGTTCTTATTTTCCAATATGATAAGTTATTTCCATTGAAGATTGGTGATCTAATAGATGCCATTCCATCTTGGTTTCTTATCTTGAGAGATCTTCCTTCAAGCGATCAAGATTCTCCTGAAGGACCTACTTTGATACCAATTGTTGGGAAAAATACTAAGAAGGGGGGGGGGGGTTTGAATCAATATTTAAACTTTGACAATAATAATTTTTCTTTTTCAAATTGTATACGTGATTTTACAGAAACCAAACAGTGTATTTCCATGACTATAATGAATGAAACCAACATATAGATAATAAACTTGTAAAATAGCTAATTCATTGTCTATTGAGCTTAAATCAGAGTGTGATGCATTTACTAAGTGGTAAATAGATGCAATACAAACAAAATGAATCAACACACATAAGCATCACACATGAAAACCAAGATTTTTCAAGTGGAAATCCAATGTGGGAAAAAACCACCATGTTGTCATCTCAGTCTTCAATCTTCCTATTATACAAAAGTGTTTACAAGTTTTGTACTGGTACAGACTCTTTCCAGTACGCAGGCATCTACCTGATGAAGGCTATGACCTTTGCTCATTTTCCAGCTTCTACTAGAAGTGAGCTCCAACCTCATAGCTCTTGTATTGGCTAATATGATTACCAGTATGTAGGCACCGACCTACAAAAGGCTACCACCTTCACTCATTCTCTAGGGACGACGTTTCATAAATTTTCAGACTATATACTCTTGGTACACATGAACACAATATGTAGGCCATGTTTCATCAAATTGTTAGACTGGATACTCTTGGTATACATCAATCACTACTGCAATATAACCATCAAACACAATTGCATCAACCAAACACTGAAACCCATCAACTATGAAGCAAAAACTCAATCAATCAATTTGAACAGTTAGATCACTATCACTAAAACATAAAGATGAACTCAGAAAACTTCATGAACAACCATAACCAATTGCAACCTCAACAATCATATGTCAGAATGTATACACTACTTCAATAAGGACAACATGCATGTATACACTAGTTTCTGTAAATCAACCTGCGTATACCTCTAAATATACTGAATCATAAAACTTCTGGACCAAAAAGTGTACTAACTAAAGAAATTCTAAAGATATACTATCATATTACAGATTTCTAAACATATAGTAGCAATGATCACCCTTCTTACTCAATCAACCAGTTAGCCAAACTAAATATCCTTATTCAATCCATTTAACTTCATATCTAATGAAGACATCATTGACAAATAATAGTAAAATAGTTTCACTGATCAGATAGATCAATAATTTCTAAAAAACAATCCATTCCTCTGCATACGCCACTTGTAAGTGTCGAATCTACGTGTATACGTGCCTTCACGGAGGTGAACCAGTGTATAGATCTGCAAATAGTGACTTATAACTTCACAATGTTTCAAGGCTTTAGAATACCCATGTCATATCATTTAAAGGATAAAAGATGTGTTAGCACTCAGATCTAGCCTATCCATTATCAAATCATACAATGATAAGTCATTTTGGGTCTCATGATCCAGATCCAACATTGTATCCAAGGGTGCACAAGATGTTTCAGATCTATATCATGACCATAGCCCTTAGAACAAAAAATATACTTCAGTCAGAAGTATTCTTGAAAAACCCTTTCACTTGCACATATAGCCCTTTGATTTTCTCCTCCTTATATACTTAGAGCCTTTTTCAATACCATGCACCAAAACAACACTTAGAACCTATGGTATTCTTAGACGGGATCAAGTAACTGTTATTTGGCTCAATATTGTGCGCTAATACCATGGTATGGACCATTGATATTCTTTAACCTTAATTTTCCATCCCATACGCGCTTTTCCTTCTGTGTAATTATGTGCATACATATACATGTCTTTTATTCTGTGTACTCATGTGTTTACGTGACTTGGACTAGGTTAAATAATGTATACAACTTAAAACATTCTCTTTCCTCAATTTCTTGATTCTAATACGCAATCCTTTGTCCCATCATCCTGTTCTTCTATATCATTACTCTGTTACCTATGAATTGACTTGTTACAATGTGAGTTTCCATCATGCATCACTTTATCATTTCTAAACTAACCTATGGATACATCATTTAGTTATCACATATGTGAGTTTCCATCAAGGACAACACATGTATCATAATGCCAACACTTTTTCCTCGATTTCATCAAGCACTGCATATTTTGTTTTTTCCTTTTCTTGTTTCTTTCTCTACAATTGATATTTATACAATATCGTTTCATTGAATACCACATCTCTAATCCTAATGATTTTATGGTTTTCATAATCATATAGATGATAACCAAAACCATTAAGACCATATCTAATAAAGGTACACTTCTTTGAGTTTGCCTCAAGATATGTTCTATTTTATTTATTAAGGTGAAAAAATGCTTCACAACTAAGGTCTTTAGAAATGAGTAGTTTACCTTCTTTTCTATCCATGCATCCTATGAAATACCACCATCCAAGGAACTTGAAGGCCTTTTATTTATTAGATAAACAACAATATCTACAACATTGTCCCAAAAATGTAAAGGCAATCGTGCATGTAATCTCATACACTTTTCACACTCCATGATTATCCTAT
The DNA here is from genome assembly GCA_000404065.3 of Pinus taeda. Taxonomy (NCBI): domain Eukaryota; kingdom Viridiplantae; phylum Streptophyta; class Pinopsida; order Pinales; family Pinaceae; genus Pinus; species Pinus taeda. Next base: position 35,147 of record APFE031484934.1, on the reverse strand, counting down.
TCATCATTTTGATACATGATTTTCTTGTGGTGTTCCTAGAACTATCTTCTCTCTATGAATTCCATGCTCTTAATAATAGTTATCAAAATCCTTGCTACAATATTCACCTCCATTATCTGATATGAGACATTTGAATTTTTTTCCTATCTCATTTATCAACGAAAGCTTTCCATTTCTTAAAAGTATCAAAATCATCATATTCATTTCGAATACAATAAACCCAGTTTTTCCTAGTTAGAATATTGATAAAAGTAACATAATAATGAGAGCCACTTAAAGAGATAGTTGAGTCGGTCCCCATACATATGTGTGAAAAATCTCTAATTTTTCACTCTTTTTTTCTTTCCCAACCTTGATAAATATGAAACTCTTCTTTTTTCCATAAATAAAATTCTCATAGAAATGCAAATCAACATGATTCAAACCTAGAAAAGAATTTCTTGAGTGAAGAATATGCATCCCCTTCTCACTCACGTGCTCAAGCCTATGATGGGACAATGATGTATCTTCTCCTGTGGAGGTTAAAGCATTAGTAGAATTAGAAATACCATTGCATAAATGCAATGTATAGATCTTCTCTCCTTTTTCTATTACTAAGGATAATTTAGTGACCTTCCGAGTTTTGTCTGTAAATTTTGTTACAAAACCATCACTTCCCAACTTCCCCATTGAAATTATATTTTTCTTTAGATTTGTAACATGCCTTACCTCCTTTAGCAAGGATTGGTTTCCATTCTGTTGTTTTATGAGTACCTTACCCATTAGAGTAATTTTACATGGTTTATCATCACCCATATGAACCTATCCAAAATATTTCGATATTCAAGCTTTTGTGATCCATAATGAATTAAGCAAAGTCTTTCAGTAGAAGTCACATAAGAGAAATTTTTGGCTGACACGTTTCGAACCAACAAGTGTTGTTCATCATTGGGACGAGATGAAGAGGCAAACCATCACAAAAGCTTAAATAGAGAGAAATGTAGAGACATAATTTCAAGTAACAACTATATTTGAACAATAATATTTAAATTATGATATTAATTTATTATATATTAAAAGCAAATATTATTAAGTAATGACTAATAAACAACTAGTTTTTGAAAAATATATAAATAATGATATTAATTTATTAATTTATTAAAAATATAAATAGGTAATGGTTATTTAATGCTAGTTTTTGAAAATAATATTTCAATAATGTTAGTTATTAATTTATTAAAAATATTAATAAGTAACGACTGGCTATATTAAACAACTAGTTTTTCAAAATAATATTTAAATAATGATATTAGTTTTTATTAATTTATTAAAGTATCATAAGTAACAACTTTTAATAATTTTAATAAATTAATAAAACAAATATCATTATTTCGATATTATTTTTCAAAAACTAGCCCTTTAATATAGTCATTACTTAATAATATTTGTTTTTAATATATTAATAAATTAATATCATAATTTGAAAAATATTTTTAAAATACAGTTGTTACTTGAAATTATGTCTCTACATTGCTTTCTACTTAAACCTTGGCAATGGTCTGCCTCTTCTTCTCGTCCTAATGATGAACCACACTTGTTGGTTCGAAACACGTCAGCCAAAAATTTCTCTTATGTGATTTTTATCCAAAATATCCTTGAACATAGTCATGAAAATGTTTCCTATGGGGTGTGGCATGGAATGAAGTCCCCAAATCTACCACCTAGGAATAAATAACATTTTCTAATGAAAGAATCAAAGCATCTTTTAACACATGAAATATTACATTTGCTTCCTAATTATTCTCTTGCTGTCCATCTCCTTCTTTTCCCTTTTGCTATTTATAGTCTTTCTTTAGGTGTCCTTTCTTTCCACATTTCCAACACACTATCCCAGATCTAGATTTAAATTTATCTTTCCTTGAATTACTGCGATATCTTGGACTCTTTCTTCTCTCTAGTTTTCTTCCCCTTGTCTCTGCAGTCAAAGCATTCCCTAATGTCTTGGTTGAGATTTTCCATTGCATTTCCTCACTAGGGATAACACCAACAACATCATCAAACTTCAAATTATTAGAACCAGACACAAATTATTGATAGTCATAACTAAGCCATTCTAACTTTCCGTCAGTGAACATAGAAACAACATAGCCCTAACTTTATCGTCAAAATTTACCCCTACAAAACTTAATTGATTGGTAAATATGTTATATTCATTTAAATGATTAACAACATACCCACATTCTAACATATTCATATTAAATAAACACTTCACAAGAAATACCTTGTTTGAGGTAGAGGGATTTTCATATAGTTTGGCTAATGCCTTCATTATAACTTATGTTGTCATTTCCTTAGAAATGTTGAAGGTCACTGGTGTTGCTAGGCTAACCATATTGTTCTCGGTGCTTTTCTGTTGAGAATCTGCCATTTTTTATCTGTCATACTTGTCAGCTTCTTTTCTTTTTCACTCAATGGTAGGTAGATATATTTCTAATACAAATTTTCCTCCATTTTTATCTTCCATAGTTGGTAATTTTTTCCATTGAATTTCTCGACCCTAAACTTACCATCTTCTGCCATTTCTCCCACTCAAACTAGGAACCCTTCTTTCCTCTAAGTTTATCACCCAAATAGACCTTTGAATCTGATACAGGTTGTTAGAAATTAAATAACAGAGCAATGGAACACATAAAATATTGCGAAAACACAACAAAAAAATCATAAAACAGGAGAGAGACAAATATACGTTTTTCAACCAATTTGGGCTATATCCACATAGAAACCAATATTCCTTCCTTTTATATTATACAACTAAATTAAGGGATACAACCTACAAAAAATATATTGTAACTTCCTCTTCACTCTCACACAATCTCCTCTCTTTTTCTCACATAGAATATTACACAACCACAATAAAATTCCCTCATATAAACTGAGGGTTCCCTTCTAGGGAAAAAATATGAGATTAACATAAGTTATAATTTCATATATTCTTCCTAATGAATAACCTAGATCGACTGCAAGATTACAATATTTTTCTAGGAATTGTTTTTCTACATTTTGCTTTTAGGGGTGCTACCCCAAACCCTCACCATCCCCCTGGTAGAAATAATAGGGAAAAATCTCCCCACACCCTCTCATTAAGGGTTGAGATCCAAACAAGGTTGATTACATTAGCAACTCAGAGGAACATTTCCTCCATTAGACAACTTTTGTCATTAAGAAAGACCCCTCCTAGCCCTTGGAATAATTTAATTTGGTGAAGAAAAATTATATTTTTTAATTTGGAAACCCACATGTGCATAAAAGGACCGATTTGACATAAGAAGAATTTAGACACCCTTGGAAGCCTATAAATACAAGTCAAGTGACCGTCATTTAGAGAGCATGATTAAGCATCTTCTTATTATATCTCTTCTTTTAATTTGGTTTCACAGGTCTGAAGTGGTTCACGCAGATTGGCTCATTCAGGTCCAAAATTGTAGGGTTTGAAGCTCGTACATGTGATCGAGGGTTTTGATTTTTAGTTGCAGGGTTGTCATCAAGAATTTTGATTGCAACCGCAGGCTCATAAGCTCATCCATGTGTTTGGATTTTTCTCAACGACATGTAGATAAACTCTCTGTGTAGCTAGAAACTATGCTTTCTTTTTTTAAGTAGACCATAGTTGACCGCGAGCTCGAAAGTTATCTCTGATCAATATTGTTTCTAGCCTCATATTTCTGAACATTGTTGGGTTGTTTTGGCTCAATAATTTTGTGATTAAATATCTGAATCATTGTACTCTCTCTTGTTGAAAATTTTACGACAATCTAATAAGAAGAAGAATTTGAAAGTTTTTCCTCCTTGTGGGGTTTTCCCCTAGTCTTTGATGAAATCCAGTGTCTCTCATTTGTCTCTTTTTGTTTACTGTATTCACTATTCTATCTACAATTGATATTCATCATTGGAAGATTAAAATGTTTAGGCTAAAGTGAATGTCACAACATAGAACAATGGTAAAATTAATAGGGTATCAGAGTTGAGGAGAAGATAATCCCAAAGAGGCAAGGATCAAAGAGAAATCACCCTTGGAAGAGGTTGAAGAAGCATATTAAGGTTTGGTCAAGATGTCTACTTCCTTGTTCAAGGAAAATGAGAAGTTGGGTGACTCATCTAACTTTTATGCCTGGAAGATCAAGTTGGAAATCATAGTCGAAGACAATTATGCTTTAGAATGCATTAAAGGAAAAATACCTGAGCCTCCAGAAAATGCTTCCATTGTTGCCAAAGAAAATTATAGTTGATGTTTTACAAGATCATTTACTTGCTTATGTTGGAAATTTGAATAAGTCTAAAGACATATATGATAAGTTGGCTGACATGTACGAAGACAACAATTTGAATGAGATCATCTCCTTGAAGGATCAAATCAAAGATATGAAAATGAATAAGGGAGAGTTCATGCATCTTACATTATGAATATATCTTGTCTTAGAGATCAATTGCGGAGAGTATGGGAAATTTTATCTGACATAGAGTTAACGATTGTAATCCTTAGAGGTCTCCCTCCTATGTGGGAAACCTTCATTAAAACTATAAGCAACAAAAACAATTTCCCATAATTTGATGATGTTGTTTGAAAACTTACTCAAGAAGAATCTAGGATGATATCAAGGGGCTTGATAATGAAGAAGGAGAGCCCACTACTTCAATTACTCAAGACAAGAAAAATAAAGGTAAATGAAGACCATCCAATCAAATAAAGTCTTCTCTTGAATCCAAAGGCTCCAAGAGAATATTGAGGAAGGATAATGATCAAATTAAATGCTACAATTGTCATGAGTATGGTCGTTATTCCTAAGAGTTTTGATGCAATAAGGAAGCTCCTAGATCAAACCAAGGTTGCAACAATAATAGGTAGAATGATAGAACAATAAATTATGATAGAAGAAGAGGTGATGACAGAAGATGGCAAGATGAGAGGAGAATAAGAGATTCACTTGATGATCGAGAAAGAAGTTATCGACCTCAAAAGAAGAAAGAAACTCTTGGTATGACAATAATGCAATTATTAGTTAATCTGAATATATTCTTATTTACGCTTTTTCTAGTTCCTCACATCTAGATTCCCATGAAAAGTGGCTGGTATACAATGGGGCTTCTAGACACTTCTTTGGATATAAGGAAGTTGTTAAGTTTAGGTATGTTCTATGGTAGAGAAATTTATTTAAATTTTCACAGTGAGAAATCACATCAGCATTACGATAAACTGTAGATAGAACATAAATATAAAACGTAGAAGACAAGCCAAGACAAGAGGACACAAGATGTGGCGCGAGCCAGGGAAAAACCCCACAATGTGTGGGGAAACCCTTTGATCAAATCTTCTTTTATCTTCAAAGTTCAGCAGAGAAAGAGAGAGAGAGAAAGATAATACATTTACAACAAAAGTCAACACTTCGACTTATTTGAATCTGAGCATAGATCATTTCCTATAATGATGAGATTAGTTGAAGACATTCTACTTCAACTGAATCTCCTAGGTGACGGCTTCACTTATTGTAGTGCTGCCTCTTGTTCATCATCTTCATGTTGCTCATCATGCTACATCTTTCATGATCTTATTCATCATCATGCTCATGACTCATGTTGCTCATTCATCATGGTGCCCATTCATCATGCTGCTCATGATCTCATACATCATGCTATTGAGACTGTGTCCTTTCACTAGTCTACCAAGGATCTCTTGACCATCATCACAACCTATTTCGATATCAGAGTTATGCCAGGACTTCTAACATAATCTTTGTTGATCCAAGAGAATAGATCTACCACAACTGTTGATTGATTTTGGGCTGCTATAGGGATGCTTCAATCAAGATCAAAATCAAACAGAGACCAAGATTGTAGGATGCTAATGCTATTCCTTTGAAAATAATAGAGACATATTTTTATGCCATGGCTATCCATCCACGGTTCTTTCAATTCCATATACACAAGATAAGGTTGACTGTACCTAATAATCAGTCAAGGTGCACTCAATGCCTTTAGATCCCAAAGTGCCCTAACACAATTACGAATCCATTTCATTTACATATGCAAAAATTCTAGAGAGAAGATGTAAGGTCTGTTCCTTCCTTGCGGATTTGACTTATGCGTCAATTTGAACAACGTATAATTATTTCCATGATCTGTGGGTAAATATCTCCTTGAACAGCGTGTTAATTTCTCTCTAAACAGCGTGAGAGAACAACGTGTTAATTTCTTTATGAACAGCGTGAGAGAAAAACATGTTAATTTCTTTGGGCAGCATATTAATTTCTCCATGAAAAACAACGTTGAACTGTGTATAACTATGACTATGACTTGCATTCCATGAGTAGCGTATGTATCTCTGATTGAACAATGTATGATCAACAAGTATATATATGTGCCATCGCCTGTGGATATATATGCCTTCCTGCGTTTTTTCCTGCATATATAATTATATTGTTGTGGATAGGTCACAGCGTATCATTGTCAGCATACATTGTTCTTTGATCAGCATCGACTAGCATATACATACATCGTATCACCCCAGCACATGAACTCACGTATTGCGTATAAGAGTTGTGCTGTCAGATCCATTATAGATTAGGGCCTGCGTGTATATCTGACTTCTGGACAGCGTATATCATGACACCCCACCGTATATATGATTGCGTATAAGAGTTGTGCTTCTAGATCCACTATAGATTAGGGCCTGTGTGCCTCGTATCCGACTCTGTCTGCTGCTCATCCTCATATGCCTGTGGCTTCCTGCGGTTAGGGAATCACCCTTGGGCAAGCATATCTTTTGGTTCTGTCCTTCCAGAAACCCAGACATGGAGAGGAGATCACCTCAAGAATACATGTCCAAAATGACTTCAAATCCTCACCAATTTATACTAAAAGCGGATGATTGAATAGACATGAAGTTTGGGCTTCTAGAGCCTACAGAAGAGCTGGTCGTCTAGATAAAAAAACCATAACCTAAATAAATTCATATCTCCATAAATACATATTGGAATCAGATGATCTTTGGATCAATCCTAAACCTCTCGACGAGAGGGATCCAATAAAAATATCAGCTACCATAAATAAGTTGACCAACATGGATTTTGGTCGTAGTTTCCAATTTAACACTCCCTCTCAATTAGGGAGAACTCCATCCATTGATCCATAAGTCCGACTGTACTATCTTCGCCATCATGCCCTGCACTGTTTTGCCCAACTCTACTCAGCTTTGTTGGCTCTGCTCTACTTTGCTCATTTTTTCTGGCTTTTCTCTGCTCTGCTCAGCTCTGTTGGCTCTGCTAGCTCAGCTCTACTAGCTCTGCTCTGGTCTGCTAGCTCTATTGGCTCTGCTAGCTCTGCTCTGCTTTTCTTAGTTCTGTTGGTTCTGCTAGCTCTGCTCTGCTTTTCTTAGCTCTGTTGGTTCTGCTAGCTCTGCTCTGCTCAACTTTGCTGAACTATGAAGAAGAAGAATTGATCAAGAATGTCTCATACCATTCTCCACTGACCCGAAGTCAGACTCAGAGTGCATACCACTGGTCCCAGACCAGTCTCAACTGACCCAAAGTCAGGGTCATAGTAGGTACCACTCTCACTGGTCCCAGATTAGTACTCCACTGACACGAAGTCAGTCTCGGAGTATGTACCACTGGTCCCAAACCAGTCTCAACCAACCCGAAGTCAGCATCATAGTATGGTACAACTCCTACCACTGGTCCCAGACCAGTATCACAGGCTCAAAGAGTGTACTGCTGGTCCCAGACCAGTCTCAACCAACCCGAAGTTAGTGTCATAGTATGTACCAATCTCAGTGGTCCCAGACCAGCCCTGCACTGACATGAAGTTAGTCTCGGAGTATGTACCACTGATCCCAGATCAGTCTCAACTGACCCGAAGTCAACGTCATAGTATGTACAACTCCTACCACTAGCCCCAGACCAGTATCATTGATCCCAGATCAATGGAGGACATCCTAGCGTAGGGAGTATAGTAGACACAACGATGCATCCATCAGTACTACTATGGTCCCTAACTTCATTTCCCTGCTCATTGATCAGATGAGAGGTACTTCCCATGAATCCCAGACTGCATGGGTAGGATGCCTTGACATGAGAACTTAATCAATCCTGTCCTCACAGGAGAACACGTCAATCCTGCTAAAATCGCCATGGAGAACACATCAATCCTGCTACAATCGCCATGGAGAACACATCTATCCATGCCTCACAGGAGAACACATCAATCCTGCTACAAAGGAGAGCAAATCATCATGTTCCACAAGAGAGCGAATCATCTTGTCCCACAATAGAGCGAATCATCTTGTTCCAGTGCGCACCATCAGGGGAGGGTGAGTCACCCTGTGGTCGTATGTTGCTCTGGTAAGAACCGCAAGCTCCCCAAAGCTCCCAGAGCTCAATGTATGCAACATGCAGGACCCTTTTACAAAGGTCTCTCGACAACTCCAAGTCATTCGGGAAAATCACAAATTTGATCTTTCCCCCGGGGCTTTAGCGACCTGTACATCATCTCAGTGCGATGGAGCCTCCTTGCTCATCAACTTTCCATATCCCAGATAAGGTAGTATCGGATGTCTATCTGCTGGAGCAATTTTCGAATACAGGATTCCTCAATAATTGAATCATACCTTTGGTTGTCACAGAGAAAAATGGCTCACTTAAGAGCTTCCGCAACCATGCAGCTTCATATGAGATCATACTCATAGCCATGTATTCAGTCTTGGTGGTGCTTATAGCGACCGACTTCTACTTCCTGCATCGTAGCAGAATCCAAAGAGAACCAACACTAAAAATTGCTCTAGTGATCCTCCACATTGCCTGACCATTCAACATTCGAATAACAATGCGATTTCTTCTTTCCGGAAGTGTATCTCAATCCATGAGAGATTGTGCCCTAAAGATATCTCAGAAGATTCTTGGCACCAATCCAATGAGGCTCAACCAAATATGAGCTCACCATGCTAACTGCAAAACATATGTCCAGAAGGAGGTTCACCAAGAACATCAATGCAAATGAGTTTATGAAACTCATAGGCATTCCCAAATCAAGTCCATCATATAACCATTGAAAGTTAAGATCTTTGAGGTAGTCATAGGCTAGCAGTTTATCTTTCCAAATTTGGAATCCAACTTCCTCTGTCTCCTATTAGATAGCTATCATGAGAGGGTCTACACCTGTTAGACATAGGTGCCGGTCTGAGAGGTTTATCATCCACAACCTTTGAGTAATGGTTTGGATCGGTTTCACTCCTAGTGAATCTCAACTGCATTAGATAGCTATCAATCTGCTCATACTATGCTCGAGGTGTTTTGCTTCAAGCCATAGAGGGCTTTCTTTCACCTGTATACATGAAATTCCCTGATCATGATTCTCAAACTCCTCGAGTTGTTCCAAACTTGTGGACCTGCTGCATGAGGGGAATGGTCCCCTTATAATATTTTCCTTATGTACATTTCAGACATGTACCTTCATGCTCCTTTTGAATTCAGGCATCCTAGTCACCATCTGACTCATAGACCTCCGGTGCTGAGTCTATGGACATGGTCCCCAGTGGACTTCCTGCAAATTGATACAACCTTGAACTCAAAAACATCATTGAAAGATCTATTTTCAAACACTTACCTTTCAATCAATAAGTGCCACCCTGTAACCTTTGATTTCCATTTCTGAGATGAACATCAGGTTCTTCTTGTGATTAGGTACATAAGAGATTCTGGGGTTCCTTGCTTTTGCGGAAGAGTCGACCATTTCCTTGATGAATCGCATTACCAGTCATTCTTTTGATCATTGAAGATGTCCCAAGAATGATTGTTCTCTTCATCAAGAGACATGTCTCTACCATTCGGACACTCCTGCGCATAATAGCCAAACTTATTTTAACAAGGCATCCACCTTTCCTTCCACTCTTAGATCTGAACTTCCCAATGAAGTGATCTTTAGAAGGGCTATCGGAAACTTCTGCTGTGCCATTCTGATAACATTCTCTACTTCGACTTCACCCTAGGTGAATTATGAGGAACCCATTGATCCTTCTGTCTTGTCCCAACTGTCTTCTTTCACTCTTGCTTGGGCATTGTCTTCACCTCAGCTCTGATACCATGTTAAGTTTAGGTATGTTCTATGCTAGATTAATTTATTTCAATTTTCACAGTTAGCAATCACATCAGCATTACAATAAACTGCAGATAGAACATAAATATAAAATGCAGAAGACATGCCAAGAGAAGAGGACAAAAGATGTGGCACAAGCCAGGGACAAACCCTACAATGTGTGGGGAAACCCTTTGATCAAATCTTCTTTTATCTTCAAATTTCAGCAGATAAAGAGAGAGAGAGAAAGATAATACATTTACAACAGAAGTCAACACTTTGACTTATCTGAATTTGAGCATAGATCATTTCCCATAATGATGAGATCAGTTGAATACATTCTGCTTCAACTGAATCTCCTAGGTGACGACTTCACCTATCATAGTACTGCCTCTCGTTCATCATCTTCATGCTACTCATCATGCTACATCTTTCATGATCTTATTCATCATCATGCTCATGACTCATGCTGCTCATTCATCATGGTGTCCATTCATCATGCTGCCGATGATCTCATACATCATGCTATTGAGACTATGTCCTTTCACTAGTCTACCAAGGATCTCTTAACCATCATCACAACCTATTTCGATATCAAAGTTATGCCAAGAATTCTAACATAATCTTCGTTGATCCAAGAGAATAGATCTACCACAACTGTTCATTGGGTTTGGGCTGCTATAGGGATGCTTCAATCAAGATCACCATCAAATTGAGACCAAGATTGTAGGATGCTAATGCTATTCCTTTGAAAATAATAGAGACATCTTTTTATGCCATGGCTATCCATCCACGGTTCTTTCAATTCCATCTAAACGAGATAAGGTTGACTGTACCTAATAATCAGTCAAGGTGCACTCAATTCCTTTAGACCCCAAAGTGCCCTAATATAATTACGAATCCATTTCTTTTACATATGCGGAAATTCCAGAGAGAAGATGTAAGGTCTGTTCCTTCCTTGCGGATTTGACTTATGCGTCAATTTGAATAGTGCATAATTATTTCCATGATCTGTAGGTAAATATCTCCATGAACAACATGTTAATTTCTCTCTAAACAGCGTGAGAGAATAGCGTGTTAATTTCTTTATGAACAGCGTGAGAGAACAACGTGTTAATTTCTTTCTACAACGTATTAATTTCTCCATGAAAAACAACGTTGAACTTTTTATAACTATGACTATGACTTGCATTCCATGAGTGGCGTATGTATCTCTGATTAAACAACGTATGACCAACAAGTATATATATGTGCCATCGCCTGTGGATATATATATATGCCTTGCTATGTTTTTGCCTGCATATATAATTATATTTTTGCGGATAGTTCACAGCGTATCACTGTCAGCATACATTGTTCTTTGATCAGCATCGAGCAACATATACATACATCGTATCACCCCAGCACATGAACTCACGTATTGTGTATAAGAGTTGTGTTGTCGGATGCATTATAGATTAGGGCCTGCGTGTATATCTGACTTCTGGACAGCGTATATCATGACGCCCCAGTGTATATATGATTGCGTATACGAGTTGTACTACCAGATCCACTATAGATTAGGGCCTGTGTGCCTCATATCCGACTCTATCGCTTCTCATCCTCATATGCATGCGGCTTCCTACGGTTAGGGCATCACCCTTGGGCAAGCGTATCTTTTGGTTCTCTCCTTCCAAAAACCCAGACCTGGAGAGGAGATCACCTCAAGAATACATGTCCAAAATGACTTCAAATCCTCACCAATTTATAGTAAAAGCGGATGATTGAATAGACATGACGTTCTTGTGAATTTCAAATTGAATTGTTTAGGTTAGTTGGTTAACTATGGTATGAGGGTTCTTGTGTATTCCTCATTCCATTATATGGTTGGGGATTGGATGGGTGACCTAGCTCGAGATCCACTTGGGACAATTATGCTTTGACCTATCCTCCTCTTGTTTGACTACCTAGTCTCAGATGCATGCCATATTTCCTCTACAATTTTTCCACTATCACATCTTTTATCTACTGTTATTGTACATAAACACTCCCCACCCATATTTCATATCAAAATCCTCTTTCAATGCCAAATATTTTTAGTAATCGAGTTCTATTAAATAGAAAGTGGGAATTTGGTCCTCAACCTAATTGATGTCCTCTTCTTTATTAGGATCATCATATGATTCATCTATTTGGACATTAAATTATCACCTTACTGGGGGTTGAATGGGTTGTTCTTCCATTCACATGTCCCTCTACATTATCTAGGGGTTGAATGGTGTCCCAATAAAAATTGGGTTTTTGAGTTTTTTAGTGGGGTTCTTGCTTGGTCCTTTTGTGTTGAGGCAGGCTAGGGCACCCTTTTAGAATCAAAGGTGTACAGGTCATGGTAGGATTCAGTTATGTCGAGTTTCAAATGGCCCAAGATAGATTTTGGCATAAGGTTGTGTGATGCTCTTGAATCAAGCATACAATTATACAAGATGGAATCATTTGTTTTAAGATTTACATAGAAAGGAAGCACTATCTCATCTATCATGTCTGAACTAGAGCTAAAAACTACTGCTAGTTTTTCATCTTGTAGACTTATGACATCACGTTCAGCATCAACCGGGGTATTTTGTATCCATTTTGTGACTTGGATTTTGTAATCAGGGTTTTTAGAAAGTTTTGACAGTGGAATTGGGATCTTAACCCTCTCTAATTCTTTTTCAACATTAAATGTAGTCAAAATGTTTTTACCAGTTTGGGTAGTATCAATTGATTGATCTAAGGGCTGAATAAGAGTTGTTTGAACTTCAACAATTTTGGTATGTGGTTCAATTCCCAGGACCAGGCCTAAGATCATATCTCTTGTTTAACTCTACAATTAAAAATTTAGAGAAAGCATGATATTTAGAGACCTGTGAAGCTTCTTAATCTTCTTGAAACTGATTTTGTTGTGAGAGAGGAATGATGGTTTTTTGATTGGAAGAAGAATCCATACTATTAATATCTTCAATAATTGTCATAGTATTATCATCAGGTTGTTGATCATCTATCAATAGAGGAGTAGGAACCTATTGGTCATTTCTAGGTCTCTAAAGAATTTGTAGTGGTTGATTTCTTTTATACTGACCTTGATTTTGGTTTTGAGGTCTAGTAACTATTTTTTGTATTGTCCTAGGTTGGGTCTCAATCTTTGAAATCCTATTTGATAGTTTTATAAGAAGAGATGTTATTTCATCTATTTTTGAATCTTCTGATTTACTCTTAGAGGAACTAGAGGCTTCTTGAATAGTTTTGAGTTCTCTTTGGGCCTTTTCTTCCTTAAGTTTTAAAGAAGTTGAGGCTACTCTATTGCTTCTACTTCTATAGAATTTGTTTGCATATCTTCAAGATTTCTTGAAGTTCTCTCTCGTAGCATAACAACAAAGTCATCATCAAAAGTTTTAGAAAATCTAGACTTAGCTGCTGCTATAGGGGGCTTACAATTAGCAGGCATTTTGTGATAAAGTTTATTGAATCGTTTGATAAAATCTGATACTGGTTCACCAAAGTTCCTTTTAAGCTCTTCAAATTCTGTGAGGAAGTAAAGAAAATCCTCTTTCACACTCCATTGATTTTTGAACATGGTAGTAATCTCTTCCCATTTTCTAATGGAAGCTATTGGTAACTGCCTAAACCAAATCCTCACATTTCCTTCAAGTGGATGTACAAACAATCTCATATCAATGTTTTCTTGTTCAGTATTCATGTTGTTTGCAAAGTCTAGGAAAGCTTGAAGATGGTCCTTAACTGAGGGACCAGTTTCTCCATTGTACTTGGGAAGGTATTTTAAGTATCCAGCTGGGAATGCATCAAGGTTATTAGGTAACACTAAGGAAGCATATCTAGCATGTACAATAGGTCGGAAAGCCATGAGAGTAGGTGGTGTATGAAGTGCTTGAGGTGTATGAGGTTTTCCAAGTGGAGTATGAGGTGTTTGTGTGGATGTAGAGGATGAAGAAGAAGTAGAGGAAGAAGATAGCAATTTCGGAGTTGATGAACTAGTTGGAGGTGAAGGAGCATGAGATATCCTGAAAGACTTCAAAGGAGTCTTAAGAACTAACTTTGGGACCTGTAAAGGAATACCTTCTTTTGTTTTAAAGAGAGGATTGGAATATATAGAGAATGTCTCCTCAGGTTGTTCAGAAGAAGAAGCTTTAGGTTGGTCAAAAATGGAAGGAAAATGATAGGTGGTAGGGGATATGAAATCTGTGGATTTATATTCTAGTAGATTAACACCCAAATCAGATTTAGTTTTAGGTGATCCTGGTGGTAGTTTGGGTATTGGATGAGATTATAATGAATGAATAAGGTAGGCTGACTTAAAATCAACTCCTCTGTTTAGAACTTCAACAACCCTAGGTGATAAATGGGAGTAATCAGGATCATATGGGATATTATTATAGGGGTCAAATGATTCTAATTATTTAGATTGTAGGACTGAAGAGGAAGAAGAAGATGGTTGGTGTCCCCTTTTAGAACTAGCTTCTCTCAGAAGCCTTTCAGGATCTGACAGAGGACTAACTATGTCAGCTTCTAAACGAGATCTGGTATGTTTAAAAGGTGTCAACTTGGGAGTGTGGAGTTGCCTAGGTGAATGATTTTGACCTTTCTAAACCCTTTAATCACCTTAAAGGAGAGAATGAATGAATATCATTGTTCCAAGTGAAAATTAAATGAAATTCGAATACCTGGTAGTGGTGCCAGTCTAATGTTGTACCTATGAGATAGTAGTAGGTCAGCTACCAATGCCAGAGCATCTAAAATAATTGTTTTGGGGGTTTTTGGTTTTAGTTTTGGAAGACCAATGAATGAAGACATATATAGAATTGAAATACTTAATCCTTTGGATAATATTAATTTCTTAGCAAAGGGCTCCTATAAAGCTTTACACAGTGATATAGATCAAATAGTGGTGAGAAGAAGATAAAAAATAATATGATTATCACAGTTTCCAGAATGTAAAACAGAACAATGATAAGTGTGAAAACCTTTTAAACTACATTCCAAAGATTCAAGGCAATATACTTAAGCTTACAAAAGAAGATGATGATTTATTGATTAGAGGGGATTAACTAAATAGACAGTTCATTAATCCATTCTCTTAATAGATGATCACTTCAGGAGCTTATAGGAATAAATTGAGACACAATTATTCCTACGTAGATATCTCTATAAGTTATAAGCATATGAAGAAAAACATAATGATTGATAACTGGAAAAACTTACAGGATAACACAAACTATGTAAAACCAAATTCAAAATCCTCTGCTTTCTGTTAAGGTTCCAGAAAGATTGAGTATATAAAGTGTCTGCAAAATCTTCCTTCAAAGGTGCAACCAAGTTCAAAGTAGAATGAACAATCAAGACTTTACGAGCAATGAATAATGAACCTTGAACATTAAACCCATAATAACTCGAGAAGAGTGTTATTTATACAATAATGAAACTAAGAAAATATCCTAAACTGATTAAGATTTATTCTAGGAAAGGAAAGATCTTCATGCAAGAAGATAGGGGTAGCTATTTAACTGTTTCTTGTTGTCCCTTTTATTCAAGTTGTGCTGGCTTTGTTGTTTGATATTTTTCCCTTTAAACTGCTTGATTGTTTGTATCCTTTACATTGGTTAATTCCTTCATTTGATCTTTCATCTGATACTGTTTAAACTCTGTGATAATCTTTTGACTCTGTTGAGTAACCTTTACTGTATTCCTTTTTACTTTTACTGTGCATTTCAGGCTTTTACTATGTTTTTCAAAAGTAAATCCTTTTAGATTTGTCTTCAAACTATATGTAGGTTTTTTCTTTGTAAGCCTGGAATAGAAGTTTTTACTTGCAAAACACAGAAATTGTTAAGAAAACCTAGGTGACAGAGGAGGACATCAATGGCTTTATTGAGCTCAAAAAGGGAATTAGAAGGAGTTCAGAGCATATCGGAAGGTAAAACAATGGATTTGTTGGTCATAGAGGCTTTTGGAGGGTTTACTATGAAAACAAGTGAAACAAAGGAAAATGATGATTTTTGTGTTTAAATGGAGAAAAGACTTTCTTTTTGAAATATGGGGCAAAGTGAATAGTGGTCAGTTTGTTGTTATGTGTGAGGTGGTTTTGGTTTTCATCGTAGTGCTTTATGAGTCGTGGGTAGTTTTGGGAGGGGTCACTTGAAATAATCTGAGCCTGACACGTAGCAAGGGGAGGTCAATGGAATACCGCTTTTCAGGTGGGTAATACTTGGACAAAGAGCCAACCCAAAATCAGTGAGGGTCATGGATTTGAATGTATTGGATCAGACGATGGTGGAGTGAAAGAGTAGCGTGGAGGGGCCCAGTGATTAATTATGGCGGCAATGGCTTTATTTATGGGTTAAAACTGAGATTAGCGGGGTTCTTTGTTTAAATCATAAAAACAATTTAACAAAGAAATCCTTAGCAAAACATGGTATGGCGAACTTGAAAAAATATGAACTCGGGCAGATAAATGCCATCGGGTACGGGTTCATCGCATATCGCAATCGCAGTTTAGCAGGGGAAGGCCCATCAAAAATAAATGTGATAGGGGCCAGACGTGATGTGGAAAATATATCATGGTTAATACTGCATCGGGTCCAGGTTCCCATCACATATCGGAGATCGCAATGGTGGAGGGTAATGCTTTAATCGGGACTTGCGATGGAGGTGGATGTGAAATGGCATTAAATTATGATATATATTGCGTCGGGTTTGGGTCTATCACGCATTGCATATCGCAATGCGGAGGAGAATGTATGCATGTTAAAAAGCTTACGATCCTCCGTGTTGTGGCCACCAACAACCTCCCTTTTTATTTAGTGTTATTACTAATACTAAATAAATGGGGACCCTTAGCTAAAAATTCAAAAATTCAATTAGTGATTGTATTTCCTTTTCAATAAAACTTACCATCATAAACTTAAGAAAATACCTTTGAAAATATCTAAAAAGATTAAGTTGCATGATGGGAAAGATAAAATCGCTCCTTAAAGGATATCGCATCGCAGAAAAGATAACAACATGTCTACTTACAAGCTAAACTCTAAAATTGCGAGAATGCAATGCGAAATTGCATAAGGATAAACATATATCGCATCGCAAGTCTTAGAAGCACACTTATAATAAAAAACCACAGAAAACGTCGATATGCGACAGCGTATATCGCAAAATCGCGCCTCACAAGAAACTGCTTAACACAAAACATGCGATATTGCGATTATGCGATGTTGCGACCATGCGATATTGCGAAATTGCAATAATGCGACAAAATGATCTTACAATAGGACAAGAGAATGATCTTGCGATCTTGTGATACAACGATCTGCGATATTGTAAAGAAAATTGCAAAATCACTCCATCACAGACTTTTCTGGCTCATTATTCAAGAAAAAACTTTTTTCCCTAAAACGAACTGGTTATGCGCTTTAATGCTCATCAATGAAGTAGTTTCCAGTTGCTAATGAAATATGGTTTTGAGTTTATTGAAGAGCCAGTTCACGTAAGGTGATATACTTTTCCATGTCTTCGGTAGTCAAAGCATTCCCGTCTTTATTTATTATCATTACTCTCACCTCACTTATAAACTGCAGGAACGAAGAACAAAAGGTTATACAAAGCAATGTACAGGAAACTACGGTGAAGATAGGCGAGGCTCTGATGTCTGAAGATAAAGAAATGGCACCCTTATACACAGACACCGCATGCAATTGAAATGTAGTTGTAGATTTAGCTTGTTCAATTCTGCATCGAGTAGCAGCAAGACCCAATCCGCCAAAAGAAAACACGGAAGAGGAAGAAAACGCATCAAGGAAGCCCATATCAAGAAATAGAGGTAGTTTTCGATGCGCGATTAGCACTAGCGCTAGTCGCGCATTGCCAGGAAAAATTTCTTGAAAAGCCATAACAAATATAATCAGATTGAAGACAAAGGGCTCAAGAAAAGGTAGATTAACTAAGTTAAATTCAATTTTTTTACTGGATTTACTCAGTAGAACCACATAGCAGGTGCATGACTCTCAAACAAGCATCATAAATTCTGCCGAAAAGATGGTGCCAGCTCTAGTAGTTTCCGTTTTCATAGGACAACTAAAGGCCAAAGTCAGCCAACCGACTTTGCTCAAGCAAATGCTGAATGCTTGCGATATTAAAGAGTGAATACAGAAATAGTTAGCTTTAGATTTAATTTTTAGAAATAGTTTTATTTTATTTTACCTAGAAAAAGGATGGTCATTTAAACCGTATCCTAAATATTTGTAAATAAGTTATTTTTAGATGTAGTTAGTAGTATTTAAACCCTTCTCATGCATTTAGAGAAGGGTCCAGAAATTTATCAAAAACTTGTCCTCAGAACATGCACTTTTGCACCCTCCAAGGAGGTTTTGGTGAATTAATGGAACATGATTTATTGATTTTTGCATCTGATATCTGCTACTGATTTTGCACTTCTGTACTCTTAGTTGATGTTGGGTTGAGAAGAGATAAATCACTATTGCTGGAAGCTCATGAGTAGAACTAGTTATAAATGGTACTTCTATCTCTTAACTATTTCTATCTTCTGTGTTAGAGTGATATTTAAGCTTAGTTGTTTATATGTTAACGCTTGAATGCCTGAGTTATCATTTGGCACTTTTGTACGGTGATAGCTATTTCTTTATGCTTGATATATGAACAACGTATTATGCGATGTGTTTTTCACAACTGCTTCGCCTAACTTTTTATGCGAAGTAGTTCATTTTATATTGAATTCTTTTCTTATAACAGTTGAATGATCTTTATTACCAATTGTTATTTGAAATCATTTTAGATCGCATAGAAGAAAGATTACATCCCGGGTTAGTATAGACTTAGATATTTCTGTTTTATTAGAATACAATAGCATGTGATTAGATTAAAGTTAGAATTAGAGCATCTTAATTAGGAACTATTAGATCAAAGATATCATATTCTACACACACACACTCATAAATTGGGAAACTGGTCCCATATCCCCAGTCGGACCCGCTATACCAAATGGAAAAGGAGCTGCCAACCAAGGTCCGGACTAGGTGGGTATCCCCCTTGTTGCCGACCCGATTTTTGGGGCTTCAACATATTTGGCACTAGAAGGAGGGCCTCGAACTATGTATGGCAAGTAAGTCCAAATCTAAATACCATTCTGAGAGTAAATTGCCCTCACCATCTCCCCGACTTCTCCGTTGCATTTAGAAGCTTTAAATGCACTACCAGAAGTCGTAGGATCAACAGTTGTTGCTACAAACCCTGACATTTCAGAACAATCTACTATTGAACCACCTAAAGTTGAATCTCTAATTCACAAACTTCAGCGATTTTCTATATCTTCTCAAATATCTGATAAATCTCAAGGCAGCGTGACTTTGCAATATAACCCTTCTCATCCCTTAACCATATTAAAGAGCGAAAAGGTTGGTGTTCAGCCAACTGAATTACCTCTACCCACTAGGAAGAGAGCATGGAAATCACCTAAAGGGTCCGATAACGAGATTCTTTCACCATCATCATCCATATCAACTTCCTCACTACGAAGTCAACCATCCACTTCGCCACTTCAGATCATTGTCCACCAACCTACTCTTACTTCTACATCCCCTTCTCAATCATCCAGAGTTATTATATCCTCATCTTCTCAATCTCAGGGATCATCTTCTCCACTTCCCTCCATTAGTAGATCAGTGATGGCTCAATCTCCATGGAATAACCTAGGGGAAATCTTAATGCCTGCACCCTTGAGTCAGTTTCGAGCCCATCCCGAAAAATG
The DNA here is from genome assembly GCA_000404065.3 of Pinus taeda. NCBI lineage: Eukaryota > Viridiplantae > Streptophyta > Pinopsida > Pinales > Pinaceae > Pinus > Pinus taeda. The sequence continues at coordinate 15,256 of APFE031484934.1, read as the reverse complement.
ATTGCCTAAATTCAATCCTGAAGAAGGCATGCTAGCGGAAGAGAATATCAATAACTTTATGCTATCCATAAACCTTAATGGGGTTACCAACGAAGATTCTATCGTTCGACGTTTTCCTTATACCCTTGAAGGAATAGCCAGATCATGGTATTTTTCACTACCTTTTGGATCTATTACTAGTTGGGACATCTTCGAGGAGAAATTCCTCATTAAGTTTGGTGATGATAGGTCTACTGCGACGTTGATTAGTGACTTGTCAAACCTCAGGGCCCAATCAAAAGAACCTATCAAAGACTTCAATTCTCATTTCAATAAACTATTAACAAAATTCCTACTACTTCCAAGCCAAACGAAGAAGTGCGAAGTGAATGGTACATTACTGCTTTACCATCAAATATAGCAATCTTCGTGGATATGGCTAATAAGACAACTTTGGCTGAAAATACGAAAGAAGCAATAGCTGTAGAAAAATGGATTATAACCCTTGAAAAGAAGACCGCGATCAAAGAATGGAAGTCTAAGAAGGTAACATTCAAATAAGATCCCAAGAAGAAGCAATCGAAAGATCCTTTTGATTTAGAAGGATTACAAAAAGTTTTGAAGACCATGTCTAACAAGATGGTCGACATTAAGAAACAAGTGGCAGAAACTTCTTCAAAGAAGCCATACAAAGCTTTTAAAAGAAATCCCTCGAATGATTCAAAGCCGCCCAACGCTATTACAAACGCTGAATCTGAAGCAGAAGAAGAGGAAATCGCTACTGAAGAGGAAACTGATGAAGAAGAAGTTGTAGAGTTACAAGGAATGTGGGATTTCATCCTCCCACAAGAAGAGGATCAAGAAGCATTCCCCGTTAGTACACAAAGCATAAATCAGCTTGATCCCCCCCAAAACTACCCCTAAGCCAAAGAGCGCAAGCTCGACAACGAAGGATAAAGTCGCACCCAAGAAGACAACATCTAAAGCGACTCAAACTAGCCCAGTCCAAACAGATTCCTCTACTCCATCTAAAATGCTGATCGTTTCGGATGAAATGGAGTACAATATTATAGAAGATATGAAGAAGACTCGGGCCAACATCACTCTTTACGAATTGAGAAAATTAAAACACCAGCAAAAGATACTTTTGAAAGAATTACATGCTATGCCAGTTGCACCTTTTCCTGCCGTTGTAATTTCTGAAGCTTCCCATGACATGGGAAGACCTCCGACTAATGCGATTGACAAAGTTGATCCAAATGACGTTGCATTAATTGGAGGAAGATCAAGATATCATACTCCCCCCTTTCTTCTTAAATATGAAATTTTTAATAAAAATGTGCGTAATTGCTTAGTAGATTCTGGAGCTTCATCAAATATTTTACCAAAATCAATATGTACAAAATTGAACATTCAACCACAGAAGTCTGCTGTGCAGATAGTCCAGCTAGATCGATCACAAGTCGAGGTAATTAGCGAATTGAATCAGGTTACCATAAGGTTGTCATCCAACCCAAAGGTATGTCAAGTTATCGAAACTTTAGTTGCTGATATTCCAAAATTTTATGGCTTAATTCTTAGCAGGGACTGGTCAAAAAAACTCCATGGATACTTCGCAACTGATTGGCCGCACATGTGGCTGCCCTACAATGGTAAACCAAATCAAATAAAAGTTGAACGAGAATGACATCAGAAATACATAGTAACGGAGCTAGAGGGAGAAAATGAACCAATAGCATATAACATAACATTATTGGCAATTACTCAGTAGATTATTTCCTAGGAAATTTTAATGCTCACACATCACCTTACTTAGAACATTCTATTTTATCTCAAGTCGAAATTTTTTCTCAAATAGATAGTTATATATGTATCAATTTTTTAGATAGTCGTGTAAATAAATCTTCATTTTGGAAATTATTTTTTGATGGTTCTAAATCTAATGAAGGAGCAGGAGCAGGATGCGTGCTAGTTAGTCCAAAAGGAGATAAAACTATGTTAACTTGCAGAATCGAATTTGATTGCACCAACAATACAGCGGAGTATGAATCTTTAGTCCAAGGGTTGTACAAAGCAATAAGATTAAATGTCAAATACCTTCAAGTTTTCAGAGATTTTGAAATTGTATTCAAACAGGTACGTAATACTATACATTGCTTATCAGGTCATTTAAAACATTATCAATCTTTAGTTCAAGATCTAACTGAGCACTTTATAGCATTTAATATTTCATCAATTCCCAGACTCCAGAATGCAAGTGCAGACCTTTTAGCTAACATAGCTTCTAAACTTATCCCTTCAGAAGATTTTAGTCCAGATAGATTCTCAATAGAATTAATCTTTCGACCTTCTATTCCTGACAACATCACAAATTGGAGAATTTTTAAGAATGATCCTGACATCGTGAGTTTTCTCACATCTGAAGGATCCTATACCAATCAAATAATTGACGAAGACCAACATGATTGACAATTGCAACAAGATAGCACTAACAATGCTATACCTAAGTCGGTAGTCAAACTAGAAGACCTTTATGATTTGAAAGATTGGTTTAAAAGATCTACTAATTCAAAACTCCAAAGTTCAACTTTGAACTACGAATTAGTAAATCTGGGAACTGATACCAAACCCCAAAACGTTAATCTAGGCCTTGGCCTAACTCTGGAAGAAAAATTAGCATATATCCGTCTTTTGAGACAATACAAAAATGTTTTTGCTTGGAACTATGATGAAATTAAAACATATGACACTTCTATCATCCAACATACTATTCTAATGATGGAAAATGCAAAACCAGTCCAACAAAAGTTGAGAAAAATCCATCCCAATTTAGAAAATCAGATTAAATCCGAACTCAACAAGTTATTGAAAGCCAAAATAATCTTTCCCGTTTGACATTCCAAATGGGTCTCCAACATGGTCCCTGTTAGAAAAAAAACAGAGATATTAGAATCTGTATTGACTTTCGAAACCTTAATAAAGCCTGCCAAAAGGATAATTTTCCTTTGCCTCCTATGGAACAAATTTTGCAGGCAGTCACTGGGTCAGAGTTAATGTCCTTTTTAGATGGATTTTCAGGATATAATCAAGTGTTGGTACATCCTGACGACCAATTAAAAACCACATTCAGAATCAAATGGGGTACCTACGCATATCAAAAAATGCCTTTTGGTCTGATTAATGCTGGTGCCACATTTCAGAGAGCCATGGACATTGCATTCAGAGGTTTAGTTAATAAGTCTGTGGTAATCTATTTGGATGATATAACTGTCTATTCCAAGAGATGAAGCAACCATCTCAGAGATTTAAAACAAATCTTCCAACATTGTTTAAGGTATGGAATTTCACTCAACCCTAAAAAGTCATTTTTCGCATTAAGTGAAGGAAAACTTCTAGGATTCATAGTGTCAAAAACTGGAATTCACATTGACCCTAACAGAATCAAAGAGATTTCCGAAATTTCCCTACCTCACAACAAAAAAGCTATGCAATCTTTCCTTGGTCAAATCAACTTTGTAGATATTCGTTCCGGATTTTTCAAGAATCGTGTCTCCCTTACAAATGATGATAAAAAAGAACTCAATCTTCAAATGGGGTCAAGACGAATATGAGGCATTCAATCTAATCAAACAAGCAATTGTCAATGTTCCATCATTAGCGACTCCAAATTTTTCAGAGCCTTTTGTTTTATATACATTTGCATCTGACAGATCATACACAGTGATACTTACTCAGGCAAATCAAGAGAAGGTAGAAGCCCCGATTGCTTTCTTCAGTTCAAATTTACAGGGAGCTGAATTAAATTATTCAGATGTGGAGAAACAGGCTTACACTGTTTTCAAAGCAATCAAATATTTCAGACCCTTTTTACTGAAAACCTACACAAAAAGCATTGTACCATTTCTAACAGTAAGAAATCTTTTAGTACAAAAATAGGTGGGTGAGAAAAGAGCCAATTGGGTCACTGCCTTACAGGAATATGATGTAGAAATCAAACCATCAAGCATTGTAAAAGGTCAAGGCTTTTTCAAAATTTTGGCCAGAGCATCGCTGATATCTGAAATTCCATATGAAAACATACAAGTGTATGACGTAAGCCTAAACGATAATGAGTCATTATATGTCGATATCATTTATTATCTAAAGAATGGGTATGCCCCCTCACACCTCGATCATACTAAGAAAAGAGTTCTAAGATTGAAAGCCAAACAATATCAACTCTTGAATGATGTTCTTTTTAGGATAAATTATGATTCCGTTCTACTTAGATGTCTTGAAGAATCTGAAGCTAAAAAAGTTTTGCAGGAACTCCATGATGGGCCAGTAGGCGAACACTATGCTGGAGATGCTACTATACATAAAATCTTACGAGCAGGATATTACTGGCCCACATTATTCAAAGACTCGCAAAATTATGTGAGGAAATGTCAAATCTGCCAAACAACCACTGGAAGACAAAAGAAACCATCTTTACCACTATAGTCGGTCAACATTGAGCGACCTTTCGATCAGTGGGGATTGGACATAATAGGTGAGATCGTTCCTCACTCTTCTAAGAAGCATAGATATATTCTTACAGCAACATATTACTTTACTAAATGGGTAGAAGCAATTCCACTCAAGACAACTAATGCTGAACATATCATTGAATTCATAGATCAATTTATAATCACTAAGTTTAGATTGGCTTCCACTTCGATTTTTGACAGTGCATCATACTTTTCTGGAAATGCAATGACTGAATTTTCACTTAAAAGAGATTTCAAACTTAAATATTCTGCCAATTATTACCCACAGGGAAATGGGTTAGCTGAATCTACAAATAAAAACCTAATCAGGATTATCAAATGAACAGTTGACCAAAATCATAAGTCTTTAATATATGCTTTATGGGCAGATTGAATAACACAAAAAGCTTCAATTGGCACTTCTCCATTCAATTTAGTTTATGGAAAAGAAGTTGTTCTCTTGACTCATTTAGCAATCCCCTCTTTGTCTTTAGTTGAATATATTGATGAAGTACCAACTTCCTCCTTACAACTAAGGAAATTGGAAATAATCAAGTTAGAAGAACAAAGAGAGCAGGCCAAAAGAACTCATGCTCATCATCAAGCATTAGTAAAATCATCTTTTGATTCAAATATAATGACCAGAAAAGATTTTCAAGTGGGAGATCTAGTTTTAAAATGGGACAAGGCCCATGAGGAAAAAGGGAAACATACAAAATTTCAACGAATGTGGTTTGGTCCTTTTCAGATTGTAGAAGTCATAGGTCCGTCCACTTTTATGTTGCAGGTTTTAGTAGGAAAAATAGATTCTTTACTTGTTAATGGTCAGATCCTTAAGAAATATTTTCCTTAGAAGATTATTCTTCTGTTTTGTAAACTAGTTTTTTAATTTTTATTTATTTTTAATAAAACCAGTTGTGAATGGTTACATTAGGAATTTACGAAAAAGACACCAATTCTCTTTCAAAATTTTATTTTTCGCTTGTATAAATAGAAAATCTTTTGGAAAATTGATCTTTATTGTAGAAAGATACAATTAAAGACTCTAGCCTAGATATGATACTAGTTTCAAATTCATAAAATTTGATGAAAACAACCTTTAGTGAGAAATTGTTTTATATCAGTGCAATGATGTGTATCAATAACAAAATAAAGATTCTCTGTAGAAAAATTCTTTCCAAAAACTCTATTATTGTCGTCCAGAGCTATCTTAAGGAAACAATGGCTTCCTCCCTACTAAGGAAATCACAACTTTCAGAGGAACAATCCAATGATACACTTTATCTTAAAGAATGAGAGGTCTCATCACGAGCTGGCTTATCATAATCACAGATATTATAACTTGGTAACTTTGCCAATACTGCATACCACAACAAGGCAATGACTCAAGATTGTTGCAATCAAAAGACAAGGGGTCTCATCACGAGCCAACTTGTTCAGTAAGTTATAAATCAAGTGAATGACTGTTTCATAAATTGGCTATCAAACCAAGACATTGCTCTTTAAGAGTAAAATAAAATCAAAACCAACAAGTGTGGATGTGGATTCTTCTTTGAGAGTTGTAGGTTTCCTTAAGTAGGATTTAGGATCATTGCTGGGTAATAGGTAACCCTGTCGAGGCAATGAACACCTGCTAGCAGCAGAGGCTCTACCTATGACAAATGAGCATATTTAAAACTGGTTTACAGAGAAGACTTTGTTTTATCTTTATAGACCGAGTAATGACTGATGTACATATAAGGACTCGCTTGCGGAAGCAAATAATCGAAGTTGAAAATAGTTGAAACAAAATATCATTGACAGGTTAAAGCATAGTGTACTTTATCTTTCTATAATAAAGTTTAATTTTCTGGAAAATTTTCTGTTTTGGAAGTTTAGAAAATTCAAAAGAACAACAGAGATAACTAGTTCTTCCAAGTGAATCGCCAATTGTTGTGGCCACCAACAACCCCCCTTTTTATTTAGTGTTATTACTAATACTAAATAAATGGGGACCCTTAGCTAAAAATTCAAAAAAATCAATTAGTGGTTGTATTTCCTTTTCAATAAAACTTACCATCATAAACTTGAGAAAATACCTTTGAAAATATCTAAAAAGCTTAAGTTGCATGATGCGAAAAGATAAAATCACTCCTTAAAGGATATCACATCGCAGAAAAGATAACAACATGTCTACTTACAAGCTAAACTCTAAAATTGCGAGAATGTGATGTGAAATTGCATAAGGATAAACATATATCGCATTGCAAGTCTTATAAGCACAATTATAATAAAAAACCACAAAAAACGCTGATATGCGATAGCGCATATTGAAAAATCGCGCCTCACAAGAAACTGCTTAACACAAAACATGCAATATTGCGATTATGCGATGTTGTGACCATGCAATATTGCAAAATTGCGATAATGCGACAAAAGGATCTTACGATAGGACAATAGAATGATCTTGCAATCTTGCGATACAACAATCTGCAATATTGTAAAGAAAGTCGCAAAATCGCTGCATCGCAGACTCTTCTGGCTCATTATTCAAGAAAAACTTTTTTCCCTAAAAGGAATTGGTTATGTGCTTTAATGCTCATTAATGAAGTAGTCACCAGTTGTTAATGAAATATGGTTTTGATTTTATCGAAGAGCCAGTTCATGTAAGGTGATATACTTTTGCATGTCTTCGGAAGTCAAAGCATTCCCGTCTTTATTTATTATCATTACTCTCACCTCACTTGTAAAATGCAGGAACGAAGAACAAAAGGTTATACAAAGCAGTGTACAGGAAACTATGGTGAAGATAGGCGAGGCTCTGATGTCTGAAGATAAAGAAATGACACCCTTATACACAGACGCTGAATGCAACAGAAACTTAGTTGTAGATTTAGCTTGTTCAGTTCTGCACCGAGTAGCAGCAAGACCCAATCCGCCAAAAGAAAACATGCAAGAGGAAGAAAATGCATCAAGGAAGCCCAGATCTAGAAACAGAGGCAGTTTCCGATGTGCGATTAGCGCTTAGCACTAATCACGCATTGCCAGGAAAAATTTCTTGAAAAGCCATAGCAGCTATAATCAGACTAAAGACAGAGGGCTCAAGAAAAGGAAGATTAACTAAGTTAAATTCAGTTTTTTTACTGAATTTACTCAGTAGAACCACATAGTAGGTGCATGACTTTCAAACAAGCATCATAAATTCTGCCGAAAAGATGGTTCCAGCTCTAGCAGTTTCCGTTTTCACAAGACAACTAAAGGCCAAAGTCAGCCAACCGACTTTGCTCAAGCAAATGCTGAATGCTTGCGATACTAAGGAGCGAATACAGAAATAGTTAGCTTTAGATTTAATTTTAGAAATAGTTTTATTTTATTTTGCCTAGAAAAAGGACGATCATTTAAACCGTATCCTAAATTTTTGTAAATAAGTTATTTTTAGATGTAGGTAGTAGTATTTAAACCCTTCTCATGCATTTAGAGAAGGGTCCAGAAATTTATCAAAAACTTGTCCTCAGAACATGCACTTTTGCACCCTTCGAGGAGGTTTTGGTGAATGAATGGAACAAGATTTATTGATTTTTGCATCTGATATCTGCTACTGATGTTGCACTTTTATACTCTTAGTTGATGTTGGATTGAGAAGAGATAAATCACTATCGCTGGAAGCTCATGAGTAGAATTAGTTATAAATAGTACTTCTATCTCTTAACTATTTCTATCTCCTGTGTTAGAGTGATATTTAAGCTTAGTTGTTTATATGTTAACGCTTGAATGCCTGAGTTATCATTTGGGACTTTTGTATGGTGATAGCTATTTATTTATGCTTGATATATGAACAGCTTATTATGTGATGTGTTTTTCACAACTGTTTCGCCTAACTTTTTACATGAAGTAGTTCATTTTATATTGAATTCTTTTCTTATAACAGTTGAATGATCTTTATTACCAATTGTTATTTGAAATCATTTTAGATTGCATAGAAGAAAGATTACATCCCGGGTTAGTATAGACTTAGATATTTTTGTTTTATTAGAATACAATAGCATGTCATTAGATTAAAGTTAGAATTAGAGCATCTTAATTAGGAACTATTAGATCATAGATATCATATTCTACACACACACATTCATAAATTGGGAAACTGGTCCCATATCCCCAGTCGGACCTGCTATACCAAACGGAAAAGGCGTTGTCAACCAAGGTCAGGATTGGGTGGGTATCCCCCTTGTTGCTGACCCGATTTTCGGGGCTTCAACCAGCTGATATGCGATGTTTTATTCAATACATATTTTTATAATAAAGCCAAAGGTTTCAGGATATTTTAATAAAGGAAGTTAATATATAAGCGAAAGGGAACTTTCAGGGGTTTAATACGTTAAGTTAGAGTTAATATGAAATATGAGTGGAAAGTGGGGAATACACTAAGTATGATGCTTTTTAATAGGTTATTTGCCTTGACATATATATATATATCAATACTTAGGTTAAACAACTTTTTGTGGGTTTTTGGGTAAAAGGGGATTTAGCATGGGTTTTTCACTTTTCCTAGGCAAAAATGATTTTAACCCTAGGAAAATGGGTTTTTATGGAAAATGGATGAATGTGAACTTTATGAAGGTGAAAAGGGGGAAACTATTAAATATAGGGATGAATGGGACTAATGGAAGTTAAATAATTTATCTTGTAGACCTTCGTTTTCTTTGTGTAATTGCATCATGGACATAGAAACATATGGTGAAACATGATAAATGTACCTTTTTTCTAATGAATTATCAAACTTCTGCAACCTTTCTTCTACTTACCCTTTGCTTATCCTATCATTTTTTCTTCACTTAATGGGTGCATTTAAGTTTGCAAAAACTTTTCCTTTCTTTTTATTTTACAAAAGAAAACTATATAATTCTAACCTTATAACATCCAAGGGCTCAGATTAAATTGATGAACACCTTATTATTCTCTACCTAACTACTGATCTGCCAAGATTAAACAATTTAGCCAGAGCTTTAATCTCTAACTATAACATCAAATTTAAAGCATGAAGTAGTCAAGATTAAATAGTTTGACTGTGATGGGTTGTGGCATTTATGACAAGCTGCACACAACCATTATTTTGCAGAAACAATAGTAGTGGCATTTAGACTTGCTCACTTTCAGAGTTTATTTGTTTTCTTTTCTTTCTAACCTAACATTTTCTTTTTGTCTTGATCTTTTAGGAAATCTAACCTAACATTTTTTCAAAATATTCTATCTTATCAAAACCAAAAAATGCTACAACATTAGCTCCATCTGGGGACTACTTTCTACTGTAGAATGCAGAGAATCTGCAGATCCATGTGCCTTCTCCTCGGGCTATGGAGTCCTTGCTATAAAGAAAATCATATTGACATCTTGAAAAGTAAAAGAAAACTATTTCAACTTCTTAACACTGAATGCAATGTTTGAGAAACCTTCCATTTACAGGATAAGTGGAATATAGCCCCTCAAGATTCCATAGCACAAAAGTGTTGTTACCCTTCACTTTAGCAATTGCTAAAGGTCCAAACCATAGATTGTCAAATTTTCCATGCTTTCCTTTTTCTTCTCTCCTAGCATCCCCTCTTAGAACTAGATTACCTTCCTTAAAGTCCCTTTCCCTAGCTCTTCTATCAAACAAAGCCTTCATCTTATTATGATATTTCATTAATTTTTGTTGAAATTCATCTCTGTTTTCATTAAGTTCAATGATCTGAATTACTCTTCTTGAAAAATCATTAGGTTCATCTATAGAATCCTACAAGAATTTTAAAACAGGGAAGGCGAAATTGGTAGGGAAGATTGTATCTTTCCCATAGACTAATTGAAATGGAGATTTTCCATTTGATCTCTTTGGAGTAATTATGTTTGCCCATACTGCATAAATCAAATGTGAATCCCAACTCTTCTTATGATCAACTAGATTCTTTTTTATTACCTTTACCAGGCTTTTGTTGGATGACTCTACAAGGCCATTACCTTGAGGGTAGTATGGAGTTGAATGATGTAACAAAATCTGATATTTTTGGCAAAATTCAATCATTTTAACACTAGACAAAGCTGTTACATTATCAGTGACAATTTGAGTTGGGCAACCAAATCTAGATGAGATATTTTCCTCAATAAACTTAATTAATAGTAAATTAGTGGCATTTCTGACTAGAATTTCTTCCACCCATTTAGTAAAGTAGTTTGTTGCAGTGAGGATCAATCTATGTTGATTACTTGAAGTGGGGTGAATCTCTCCAACAAAATCTAATCCCCGTTGAGAAAAAGGTGCTAGAACTATTGATGGAACGAGTGGAAGAGCTGCTAATTTTTGTTTACTAGCAAACATTTCACAAGGAACACAACCTATGACCTTTGCCCCTACTTGTAAGAACAATGTGGGCCAATAAAATCCTCCCCTCAAAATCTTGTATGCTATTGCTCTCCAAGCATAATGTCCCCCACAAAATCCTGCATGAAATTGATCAATGATTCCTTCAGTTTCTGATTATGTTAAACATAATAACAAAATATTCACTGGATCTTTCCAGTATAAATTTGCATTTATAATGCCGTACATGACTAATTTTAACTTAACGGTTTTACATTGGGTTTTGGAGAATGGTGCTGGACACTCAAAATGGATCAAGAAATTTACAATATCTTGATACCAGTTTGACAACAAGAATTTTTCATCAATGTGTATAGGACTGGTCTGCTTAAAAGGTGGAGGTTTTTGTGGATTCTCCCCTTCAGGATGAAGGGAAGGTTCTTGTGGATTCTCCCCTTCCACAAGGACAGAAGGTTCTTGTGTATTCTGTTAGGATATTCCAACACATAGGAATAGTTAAGTATAACTTGGTCTAGTATAGAGTTAGGTAAAGTGCGTTTCTTTACTATGTACTTTTGTAACTTACAATCTGACGGTCACGATATGTAGTGATCCGACGGTTCATTCTCTCCTCGGTATTACAGATACTTGATTCGTGGCTTAACACCCGATTGGTCCATGATTTCTATTTAAAGTGCATGGAGGGTCATTTCTAGGTTAACTGTTAATGAGAGAAGCTTATGTAAATTTTCATTCTTTTATTAATAAATTGCCTGAAGTGGCCGCGTTGGCTCAGGCCGTGGACTATTTCCCTCTTTGAGGGTTTTAACCACGTCAAAAATACTGATGTATTGATCTGTGATCTGTTTGTGAGCAGTGTCCTTTGGTGTTCTGTCTGAGGAACTTACCTGTAAATTCCTACATGGTATCAGAGCTATTTGAAGGCCGCGTCCGTTGGTGATCCAAATTTGAAGCCAGTAGAACTGCATCTGACTGCTATTTCCTAGATCTGCTATTTCTGACTACTTTTGAGTTGAGGGGACTGCTCTGTTGTGTTAGGAGCATCTGTTCCAATGAGGAACCACTTTTGTTTCACGTGAAAAGGTTTTTGGTAGCCCTAGCTACGTCATTTTTTAGAACTGGAGGTGTACAGTGTTTATTTGCAGTTTCTAGTTATTTTTCTCTCTGTTTATTATTTTGGTTTATTTAGCTTCCTTTTTATTACCGGATCTATACCTTTCATTTTTGCGTATGCTCTTTGCCCTGCGACTCTGTGTGATTTGGGCAAATCAGAAACAGAGAGGAAGGATTTTTCTCATGTGTATTGTCTTTTTTGCTACACCTTAGTGTGATCTTGGAAAATCAGAAACATTGAGAAAAATAATTAGTTTCCGGGTAAAGCTAACTTTAAGCCGTAAGGTTTTTTTTTTTTTTATGTCCGTGTTGGGTTTTGTGTTTTTGTTTTGTAGGGAGAAAAAGAGCTTTCTCAAGCAAGCACGCAATCCAAAGCTTCAGTGACCAAAAAAAACAAAGCCCCCCCCCTCTCTCTCTCTCTCTTTCTCTCTCTCAAACTTTTTGTTTAGCTCACTTGGTTCAAAGCTAATTTATGAGAGTAGAGGTCTTGGGTTGAAATCTCCTTTTTGTTGGAAAAGGGGCGTTTTTTTCATTTCCGCACATTCCCGCACTTCGTCGGCGCCTTCATTAGCTTTTCTTCAAAAAGCCATAACTTCTTTATCCGGAAGCCGTTTTCAGAGCTGTTTTTTTTTTGAACCAGCCTAATTTTTTGAGATTTTTCCTTTGGAACACTTAGTTTAGAATATATAGCTTCAATTTCTATTAAAATGGAAATTCCATGCCAAGTTATTCTTGACAGCACCAACTACTTCCAATGGTGGTCCTCCATTGTGGATTTACTTAGAAGTAAAGGTCTTTACAGAATAGCCTCAGGCCAAGAAACCAAACCGAAAGATGAAGATAAGGCAGCTAAATGGGAAATTGGGCAAGATTAAGCACATGGGTTGATAGGGATGTCTATTTCTCTAGATCTTAGATTCCATATTGCAAAACTTGATACTCCTGATAAAGAAATGGAGCAGCTTACTAAAGTTTTTGGAATAAAAAATGAACTTAGAGCCCATCAACTTGAAAATGAGTTGCTTACATTGGACCCCAATAATTTTTCTTGCATTGAAGATTTTTTGTCTAAATTAAAGACCCTTAGATTTCTCTTGGAAGGTGTTAAGGTTAAGAAAGAAGATAGTAACCTTATCTATTCCATTCTTACTAAGTTGGGACCAACCTACTCTGTGTTTGTTTCCGCCTTCCATTCTACAAGAGAAGCCTTCATTTCTCAAGGACAAACCTACAAGCCACCTTCCTTTGATTCTTTTTGTGATTATTTAATAAGAGAACAAGAAAAACTCTTACACCTTGGTCTTCTTAATCTTGGAAACTCTTCTAAGAAAGCGTTAGCCGCCCAACAACAACCAAATTCAAAGAATCCTAAGAAGTCATATCCTAAAAGGAATGGTCCTAAACCAAACAAGGGTCCTAAGCAATTTCAACCTCAAAATGAAAAATTGTTTCACCAGAATGATAAGGAAAATAAAAATAAAGGGTAGAAGACTGATAGACATTGCCACTTTTGTAATCGAGATGGCCACTTAGAATCTAAATGCTTTAAGAAGATGGAAGAGTTGGAAGCATCAATGAAGAAGCATAACATCCATTTGGAGCACTCTTCAAATTCATCTGCAGGAATGGCACTTTCTGCATGTGGTTGTCAAGCATCTCGGTCTGGTTATGCACTAAATGTATCTTCTTCCTCTCATTCTCATGAGTGGCTCATTGATTCTGGAGCTTCTTATCACATGGCCAAAAACAAAGCCATGTTTTCTTCTTTAAATTTTTGTAACACCAAAAATATATATGTTGGCAATGATAGATCTCTTAGTGTAGTAGGGACTGGAACTGTTCATATAGATAATGGTCAATTTAATGATGTATTATGTGTTCCAACCTTATCCTGCAACCTTCCATCTGTATATTAGATAACTCATTCAGGGGAAGGTAAAATCGTTGAATTTTCATATCATGATGTTGTAATTAAGGACCTAAGAGATCCTAGATAGATTTTAGCTACTGGCATTGCTGATGATTCTACAAGGTTGTATAAGTTTCACAACTTTGGGTCATCAAATCTTCCCTCAGTATTTGTTGCTCATAATGATGAAGTGAGCAACTTTGGCATGAGCGATTTGGTCACTTAAACTATCGCTCTCTTCAGAACCTATGTAAAGAAAATATGGTGACAGGTCTTCCCATGTTATCTTGCAGAGATGGTGTTTGTTCCGGATGTGTACTTGGAAAACATCAT
>APFE031484932.1:128781-140458 GCA_000404065.3 Pinus taeda | reverse complement strand
ATAAAAATGACAATTGGTTGTGGTTCTCCATGTTCTATCTAACCATAAGCATCATAGTTGATAAGTCTCAACCACAAGACACCCTTGAGCTGGGGCGAAAACTCCTTAAGAAATGGTAGAACCAATAATAAAATGATAATAGGAAATCCATGGCTAGGACTCCAATCCCTATAACCATGGCTCCAATGTCTACACTCTTATTTTCCCATACTTGCACCCGAGTAGCATACCCCTCTCTGGGACCCAATAGTTCCTTTGCAATGCACACCTTCCAGGACACATTATTGTAGGCCAGAAACTTAGAAATAGTGTTCCCTTTCCCTCGTACTTTCATCCAAGTGACACACCCTTCTTCAGGACCAAATAATCCCTTTGCGATGTCCACCTTCCAGTATACTTTACGAATAGCTAGGAACTCTTGTGCAAGAATTGGAATGATGGTTAATGATAGTGAATGGTAATGATAGATTGAGGATGGTTGGTAATGATTGAATAAATAATGGCCTCCTCACTACAATGTGGCGTATGAATTCTTTTTCTACCATGTGGCACCTACTTGAATCCACATGGGCCCTAAGACCACCTTCCCACATGCCAGCCATAACACCCATTTGATGTTGCTATGGAGTTGTACCACCCCCTATACTCTTTTCATGGAGTGCTACATGTAGCCAACCATTATTATATTACTATATAAATTGAAAAATTACAATATTTACAATGTTGTCCTTCTATACATTTTACCAAAATAACACATGGCCCTAGGTAATATATCCCCAAAATCTATCTACATATGTACATAGGCATGTAGGCCTGCAAAAATGACTACGTCTCATTAGTCTAATATCAAGATACATATAATTACTTCATATTTACATCATAGACCAAAATGGGTTATTACATTCCTTCCTCCCTATTTTATGCATTTTCCTCCATGCAACATATATACAAATGTATACATCAATAAAAATATGAAGGTACTCCTCCCCCATTATATCTTCCTGATCCCATGTAGCCTCCTCAAAACCGAGCAAGGTCCATTGTACCTTTACCATGTGCTAAAAGCTCAGTTTCGAATCACTCTGACCATCCTATCTATAATTTGTATGGGTTGGACTAGAAAGTCTCTTTCTGATTCCACCTAGATCATATGCAAGTCAATTATGTCATTAATATCGGGAATATACCATTTAAGCAAATATACATGAAATGCATCATGAATATGCATGGATGCAAGCAATGCTAGTCTATATGGAATCGATGAGATTCTCTCAAGAATCTCAAATTGGTTGGCATAACATACTACCATCTTGGCAGAACTGGCTAGTTTTAGTGAGCTCTTTTGTAGTTTAACTTTCAAAAACACACAATCCTAAATTTTAAATTCTCAAAAATTAAATGCCTATTAGCATAACTCTTTTTCTTGTCCTCGGTTGCTTTTAGGTTTTGCCTAATTTTTGCAACCTTCTCTTCCTTTCTCTAAGAAACTCAGGGCTAGCCATAATTTTTCCCATTTGATTACTCTAACTCACAAGAGTGTTACACTTCCTTCCATTTAATGCTTCAAATGGGCTCATATTTAATGAAGCTTGATGTCCATTATTATATGCAAATTCCACCAGATTGAGATAATCCCCCCATCTATATGATTTATCCATCACATACATTTGTATAATGTTTTCAATTACTTGATTAACCTACTCAATTTTCTCATTTTATTTTGGGTGATACACATTACTAAAATTCAATTGAGTATCGCCTTTTGATAACCCTTTGAAAAAATTAGAGGTAAATTTCACATCTCTATTTGAAATAATTATCCATGGAATGTGTTGCGGTGTAGCAACTTCTCTCATGAAAATATCAATGATATTAGCTTCTTTATGTGTTGATTTCATGCAAATACAATGGGAAAATTTGGTAAGTTTTTTTAACACCACCATTATTGTATCATGGCCTTTTATTGTCCCAGATAACTTAGTAATGAAATCCATTGACTTTATCTCCCACTTCCATTCAGGGATAGGTATAGGTTGCAACAAGCATGTTGGGTGCTTGTTCTTGACATTAGCTCTCTAACATTTTAAGCATTCAATTATATAACTTGCCACATATTTCTTTAATCTTGACCAAAAATATCAATTTCTGATTGTTGTAATAGTCTTATAGTATTTGGTGTGTACTATAAAGGCAACTTATGCATCTCCTTCAAAATAAACCCCTTTACTTGCTACATATTTGGAACATATCCCCAGCCTCGATAAAGAAGAATCCCATCCTCCCAAAGTTCATAGTCTAAGTATTTTAAAGGTTTTTCTTCCTACTACAAAATTTTCTTAATATTTATGTATTGTTGATCCAAGTTCCCAGATTCCAAAACTCTTGTCAATATATCAATCTTACATGTGCTTACTAATGCCACAAGCACCAAGTGCACTCTATAATTGAGTCCATCTTCCACCTTATTTATTTTACCTTTAATATACTTAATCTCGAAATTATATTCTACTAAAAACTCCATCCATATGATTTGTCGAGCATTTATATTTGGTTATTCAAACAAATGCTGCAAACTATAATGATCTGTCTGCAACTCAAATTTTCATCCCATGAGATAGTGTCTCCACATCTTCACTGTGCGTGATCTAGGTGGATATTGGTGGCTACTCGCCTATTCCACTTGGACCCCCACCATTGTTTCTTTTAGTTTCTCACTTTCCTTATTTCTAGCACAATTTACTATTTTTGGCAGTTTTTCTAGTCCTAAACTTCTGGAGTCGTTTCGAGGCCCTAAATGATGTTTTTTGGGAAATGGGGGCCAACAATATAATAATACCAATGTTGGCCACTCAAAATTTGTAGTCCTTGGATAGATCTTTCTAATGAGGTATTGTGTGCATCAAATGGAGATTGTGTACCCAAGTTATGACCCCGAGAAGTTGATGTATCAATTTACCCAAACGAGGCTGATAGTTTTGTTGGAAATAATTTGAGCTGCATAATTTTGAAAAACTCTGATTGTGACAGACTTCCCAATAATGTATTTATAGCCCTAGAATTGCTTTCATATTTCTTTTTACTTGTCGTATCTATAGGAATTGTTGATGTAAATGTATATCCCCCTTCCACGATTTCTCAGACATCTGTTCCAAGTGATTGTAGATAGGTTGTGGTTCTTATCTTCCAATAAACAAAGTTGCTCCCATCAAACATTGGTGGTCCGATAGATCCCATGATTTCTTGATTACTCATGATGATGGATCTCCCTTCAAGCGATCAAGCTTCATTTGAAGGACCTGCTCTGATAAAAATTGTTGGAAATAATACTGAGAAGGGGGCTGAATCAATATTATTTCCAACAAGTTTTTCAATTCATCTCCTAGGGTTAGGTTTTGGATGTTTATGGTTTTTAGTTGTTTCTCAATAATAAATAGGCCTTTGAGCCTCATTTTAACACAGTGCAGAGGAATGTAGCCACCACATCTTTTCTCGAAGATAAGCTACGATTGCCTTAGCTAGTCTTATTCCCATTATGTTTGCAAGCATACTCCAATATTTGATATTAATGAAATGAAGTGTTATTTCTGTTGCATCTATGTTTTTATGGTTATATTTCTGATTTGTTGCATTCCTCTTTAAATTCATATCAGTGTGAATAATTGTTGTCAGTTCTAAATCATTGAGAGCATAACTCCTTTCATGCTCCTTCAACATTCTTGACTCATAACACACCATGTGCCCATTATGGATGAGAGGCCCCCCAAACCTTCTTTATATGCACTAGTGCATAAAAGGTAATTTTCATTTTGGTCTACAATTTTTAACACTAGAGCACTCACCAGCAATTCCTTTAACTACTAAAAGGCCTTTTCACACTAAAGAGTCCATTCAAACTTGATACCATTCCTCTATAATGAAGTGATAAGGTAATAATTCCTAGGAAATCCTCCAATAATCCTACTGTAATAGCCAACTAGGCTCATAAAGGACTAGACTTTTGGAACATTATTTGGTGTTATCCATTCCTTGATGGATCAAATCTCTTCTAGATCCTCTGCTATATAAACCTCTAAAATAATGTAACCTAAAGAATGGATATGCTTCTAATAATAATATCATTTTATAAGTTTAGCATATAGATGATGTTCTCAAAAAACTTGTAAAACTAAACTCACTTGTTGTTCATAGTCTTCTTCTGACTTAGAGTACACCAAAATTTCATCCAAGAAAATGATAACAAAGTTATGCAAATATTTATGAAGAACATCATTTTTGAGGTACATAAAGAAACCTTGTACATATGTTAATTTGAAGGGCACCACAATGAACCCATAGTGTCCATAATAAGTTTAGAATGTCATTTTGTCGATATCTTATTCCTTAATTCAAAGCTAATGGTATCATGAACTCAAGTCGATTTTAGAAGCTCTTGTTATCCTCCAATAAGCCTCCTGTAATAGCTAACTAGGCCCATAAAATACTATACTTCTGAAATATTATTTGTTGTTAACCATTCCTGGATGGCTCAAATTTCTTCTAGATTCACTGTTATACCAACCTTCGAAATAATGTGACCCAAATATGGATTTGCTTCTAATCAAAAGAGCATTCGCTAAGTTTAGCATATAGATGATGTTCTCTAAGAACATGAAAAAATAACCTCAAATGTTGTTCATACTCCTCTTCTGACTTAGAATACACCAAAATATCATTCAAGAAAATTATAACAAACTTATCCAAATATTCATGAAGAACACCATTCATGAGGCACATAAAGAAACCTTGTGCATATGGAAATTCTAAAGGCACCAACATGAACTAGTAGTGTCCATAACGAGTTCAAAATGTCATTTTGTTGATATCTTATTCCTTAAATTGAAGTTAATGGTATCATGACCTCAATTCAATTTTATAAAATACTTTAACTCCCCAAAGTTGATCAAATAAATCATTTATTCTTGGAAACACATACTTATTCTTAATCGTCATTTTATTTGGTTGTAAAAAATCCATACAGAGTCATAATGACGTGTCCCTCTTCTTAACAAACAAAATTAGGGCACCCCATTGTGATATACTTGGTCATATGTACCCCTTTTTGAGTAATTCCTCCAATTGAATTTGTAACTCCCTGAGATATGTAGTGATCATTCGCTATGGTTATTTAAAAACTGGAGCCACTGCAAGTACTAAATCAATGGGGAAATCGATATCACTTCAAGGAGGTAATCTAGAGATCTTAAAAAACATGCCTATGCACTCCTTTAGTATATGGTGAACCTCCAAATTAGTTTTTGGATCCTTATTGGTCTCCTACATATGGACTGGCAGAATCAAGCAACCATATTCCAAATTATTTCTTAACTATAGGGTTGATATCTCTCTAATATATATCAATTTGGTAACTCTATGGACTTACGTTTGTTGACCCTCATCATCAATACAATTAAAATATGTGCTATAATAGTCTGGAATTTCGTCGTAGTTTACTAGCCAGTCCATGCTAATCAAACAAACATAAGATCCAAACAAGATTAAATTCAAATAAGCCTTAGTAGTCAACCCATTCATATCAATTACGCATTCACTCACCAATGTTGTAACTTTCCTTTTTACTCTAGTGGCTAATTGAAGTAACCATTCCCTACGATGCTTAGATTTCTTCAAATTAAATTTGTTTAAATGTTTCAGATAAATATAACTATGAATAGATCTTGAGCCAATTAAAACAATGATAGTTGATTATTTAACCTACCTCTAACCTCAATCATATGTGCTTGGTTCTAATCCTAATTATTATCCAATGCAACATAAATCATGTCCATGCAACCTACATATCTAATTGTATCAACTGTTTTTATATTATGCATAATATTTTGGATCTCGTCCTTATGAGGGAAGGGCTTATATTTGTGGTTTCCTTCACAACCGCAACACTTCATAGGTTCAAACTATGGCTTCTTGTTTTGGATGTTACAACCTTTGGACTCAATAAATGGTAGCATTTATTGCTACTTTAACTAGGACCCATTCTTGGAGGGTAAGGGCTTAAACCCCTTCCTCCTTTGCTCCACAAAGCTCATCTTCTTATTGTCCCAAACCCTCTATGAAATTGATTTATTCTTGTTCTAATCATACAATTCTTCATCCTTTCCCATGGGTACTTTTAGAGTCTTATGCTTATCATAATTCAACTTATCTACGTAAAATGAAGATAATGCACAAATATACCATTGTATTTTGACCTTTTCTTCATTAATGAAGTTCATATTGTTAATTTGGAATCTCAGTGACAAATTCCAACCATGGGATGAGATTCCAATTTCGAGAGGACCAATTTTGACTATTGAAGCACTCAATTTTGACAAGGGAAATCCTATATATACAACCTCATTTCAACATGATCATGAAATGTTATTCTATTTTGACTTATATACACTTTAATTCAAAAATACACCTTCCCTTGTCCAACTTATGTCATGATCATGCCGAAATGAGGATGAGATTGAGGTAATGTCGAAAGTCTATAAATACACTCTTGGAAGTCTATATATACAAGTTACCTCAACCTCATTTCAACATGATCATGAAGTGTTATTCTATTATCTTCTTTGTTTTTGGTTGGAATAGGTCTAAGGCAGTTCGAAGAGATTGGTTCGTACAAGTCTGAGATTGCAGGGTTTGAACACATGTGATCTAGGGTTTTGGTTTCCAACTGCACGCATGCTACATGGAAATTTTGGTTGTAACCACAAGCATGCCACAGGGAAATTTCTGTTATAACCACAGGAACACATGCCTATGCGAGTAGTTGAAGGGTTTTAGCTACCCACAAGGCATTCTCTCTATGTAGTTGAGACCCAGGGTTTGAATTTTATAGTTGACCCTAAATAGTGACAATTTATCACAGGCTTCTAAATCAGGGTTTTGATTATTATCTTTGTGGGGTTCATATCATGGATGTTGTTTAGTTGATTTTTCTAGATAGGATTATGGCTCTAGATATGAATCATTGTCATCTCTTTTTCTAAATCATTCAATGACAATCTAATAAGAAGAATAACTTGAAAGTGTTTTCCCCATAGTGGGTTTTTTCTTGGTCTCTTGCCAATCATAGTGTCTCTATGTGTGAATCATTTTCTTCTATTGTTCCTTTATGTCATGTCACATTTATGATGATTTTTTTCTTTCTATATAATTAAATATGTTGTTAAATAATGTTGTAAAATTGAATGATGATATTCTATTGTGGGGTGAATCTAATATGCAAATGGAGAAATGAAATTATTTGAAGAAAAGAGCAATATAGCCCCAAGAAAAAATAACATGGTATCAAAGTTGGGTTGAAGAAAATTAAATTAATATAACCCATATGAAGACACCATTAATGGAATAAAGAGAAGATGGGGGAGACCTAAAGGAATACTAGGGTTTGAAGGAAACCCTAGTCAATTTGGTTATTAGGGGTTAATAGATATTATGAGGTTAGGGTTTGGGAGAAACCTTAGATTATGATAAAATTTGAGAAATGTATTTTTTGAAACCCTAGCATGATCAATCTAAAGATATTATAGCACTTTTCATAGGATTGGTGTAACCATAGATGTGATCATCTCATTTAGGCCTGATTACTGATGAAGTTGGTTGAAATATAGTGAAAGCAACAATGTTATATGGAAAATTGATAGCAATGACTCTTGAAGGCTATTTCAAGAGGAAGATTATCACCTCTCATTGAACATAAGTACTTTTTTCGATTTAAGTTACTTATTTATGTCCTTAACTTTTTTTAGATTTTTTGCTCCGATCATTAATTATTCTTCTTGCATGTATATTTGATTATTTGGATACTTCTAACCTCCTGATGAGATGTCATAAGTGGATCCTTCTAGAGGATTATCTAAGGTGTAGGAAAATAAAGTTAGTGTGGGAATGGAAGATCTAATGATACAAAAGGAAAGAGGCACCTGATGAAAAGTTGATAAAGTGCTCCAACTTCCAATGTCAAGGTGCACATATATTTGAAGTCACCACAAGGTATGTATGGAGTATTATTTCAATGTTGTGTTTTAGATGTAACATTCGATAACAAGGTAATCCTGAAGGTATGATGGGAATATCTTGTTACATGCATATGAAAGTAACTTTGATTCATGGTACATATGATGAATTGGTGCACTTGATATTTGACAAGTATCTTACATTTTTGGACATGATGAATTTCTTGATTTTATAAAGCAAGCTACATATCTTGTTTTTTTATATATGGTGGCTTGATACTATTGTTAATGCTTGTGATAAGCATGGTAACCATTATGAAAAAAGTGTGACAATAAGATTGATATTCAAGATACCTTGTTGACCTTGTTTAGGTTTTGGTAAGCTTAATAAATTGGAAAGTGTGATAAGTCTAGATGCCCTATGTTGATGGTTGAGTAATATGACAAATAATTGATGTAGTGACTATAATATTTGAAATATGATGATACACTTGTCAGCTTCCCTAATCATATAACTCTAACCCTTGATGAAATTTTGATTTCATGTTCATATGCAGTCATGAAGTAGTTGATGCTAACATCTTAGGACCATGATAAATATATATTTTAGAATTTGACATAGTTTTATTTCATGACCTAATTTTTTTTCTTATGCATCCAATTATTATGATAGAAAGGTTGATATCTTGGATACTATTAACTAAATTGGCTTCCCATTTAGAGGGGAGAATTATCCATTGGATCCCTATAATTATTATCATTTGCATTAAATGTATAGAAGATTATTTGTTGTTGAAGTAAGATTTTTGGACATAAATAGTCAAATATATAATGGTGTTAGTCTGCAGAAAGTTCTGGTATAAAAAGAGATAGTTTCTCTTGGTTGAAGCCTCAACCACATGAAAGAAGGCTTAACAGTACAATTATAAGCCTCCCAACCACACTGAAGAAGGCTTAAGAGTGTGGTTATAAGCCTACCAACTCCACGGAAGAAGGCCTATGGGTGTGGTTATGCTTGTAGGTAACAAAAATATGAAGCCTTATGCATGAAATCCAAGAGCACACCAGTACTATGATAGTCCTACCTATATGGAGCTGAAAATAAAAAATGTTATGAGAAGGGAAGTTTGAATGTTTAGCTTACTAGAGTTGACTAAACTTGTGTCTCAAGAGGACTATAATATGCATATCAGTATGTTATTTTGATTTGATCATTAAAGCCAATTGCAAGTGTTTGAAAAGATTTGGCTTATTGATTTAATATAGATGAGCAGTATTGGAGTTTTGACATGGTGCTTGATGATTCATAGATATGTCTCGGCTGATGGATTGATTAAATTCACATTGATAACAAATTAGGGGTTTGAATTGATAACTAATGATTTGCCTTTATGATAGTGCTATGTGGGCATAATGAATTTCACTGACTAATATTAGCATAGTTATCTTGTATTTCCATCATTGAATTTGGCACATTGGTCAAAATATAAAAAAAATTGACTTAGCATGCAATAATCTCACAATTAATGCATGAAACTTATATGAATTATCCTTGGCATATGCATCTAGTGACAAAACTAATTTATACTATGATTATTAATATGTGGATGGCATGATGGAGTTTTAAAATTCTTGATAAAAAATTGTTGGTGTGACAATAGATGAAGTCATAACCTGGTATTTGAATGTGTGTTCTTCCACACACCTAGTCCAAAGAGTGTTTTAGTGATATTGACAGGAGCTTTTATGACTTTAATATTAGTTTTGATTTGGCATCTAAGGTTGGATAAGCCGACTTAGTTGATTTGATTGCATAGTATTGATTTGTGTGAGGCTAAGAAATTTTGTTTGATGAGTATCACATTTGCATATATCATTGTATGGTTTGAAGAAAACTTCCTGACCTTGGTATTTTCACATGTCAGCATTGGCAATTATTTGGTAGTCTACATATCTACCTAGAAAAAACATAAAAGGAATGATAAAAATAAATTTAACATTTCATTAATGTAATGAAAGTGAAAATAATATTGATGTTTCATTGATATCAAGTGAAAGTGTTGGTGCTCATTTCATTCTCTTGTAATCATAACCCAACTGATAAAAATTTCCAAATTGATAAGTACAAATAAATAATAAATCATGCTTATTGGATTCGATCTTCTGCCCATGGAGAGAGGACAAAAATATTTTTCCACTGAAATTCTCCTTGGCTTCATCATCTGCAATATATATGAATTCACATATTATGTATCTATCCAAGCACTGTAACGCTCATACGCTTTTATTTAACATGTCTCTATGTTGTTTGAAGGAATATTGTTTTTGAAAATACATTTGGTTTTGAAACCTCTTGATAAAAGTGTCCATCAAAATGTCGATCTCGTCCTCCAGTTGTAAAACATTCGAGTACCTAGACATTCTCTCTTCTGTAACACAAACATAGTTTATAGTGTTAATCGTTGACATGTTTGATTCAGAAGGTGCCTAGGATAGATAATCCAATTATTTCTCGCACTGTTGTAGAACCTCACAAGGCATCTCATTGCTAGTCAAATCATAATACACTTTCAATGCCATGTTGATGTTGGAAAATCTCTCGCACTCTTCATGTCCAAACAGGGAATGCTTCTTTTGAGAGATTGCAACAAATACCTTATTCTTCTTGATGAGGCCAAGACCAACAATCTTGTTTCTCATTGCATGGGTTGTTTTGCTCTTGACAACACTTGATTTCGATTTTAGCACTCAACTCATGAATGACCACACTTTCTTCACCACAAAAGGCGCACCTTCTATCTTCACATTTTCCCCTAATAAATACAATTAAATGCAGTGTAGCATACAAAGAGTATAAATCCTATGCGATATAGTAATAATAGCAATAACAGACATTCCTTTGTCCCAAAAGGCATACCGGTAGATTTCCTTCATGATAGACCCCTCTATATATAAAAATTGTGAATAAAATAATTAAAGATTCATTGTCCAACGTTTGAGTGTAGTGCAAGAATTCAACATCCTCATAAAGAAAAACATGATTATCCACGTGATAAAGAAAAAATATAAACCAGGGAAATAAAGGGAGTAAGCTAACAGGTCGATGAAACACCCTTCGTGTTTCACACCCCCTCGCCACAGATGAGGCCCTTCTGGTAACTTCTTTGTGATCTAGGTCCCTTCCGTCTATGTCAATGTTGGCATCTATGTATGTGGATTTCTACATATCCATCTCTGTTAGGTCACCATTGTCATTACATCCATTGAGTTCTATTTCTCGACTCTCTATTGAACAGTGTGCAACAAGAAATGCTAAATTTAGAATGTGCTAAAAATAGACCTACTAAAAATAGCATGTCTAAAAATAGCAGTCTGGCCAGTGAGGTCATTGGCCACATTGGAGGTGAAACTGTTAAAAATACAAAGTTCTAAAAATAACATTTTTGGGTCCCTTCCTATTTATAGCAGTACCTAATCTATCTATAGGAAGTAAAATTAATTTTGGTCTTAATACCAGTTGGAAATATTAATTAATTAATTCAGTTGAGTTAATTAATTAAGGAAATTCCAATTTGAAGTCTTTGTGAGCATGCACATGAGTTTCCTCCACTGATTGAGGGAATAAGCATAAGTTCTATAATGAGGGAATTAGTTGACTTAGTTCTAACTAGCCAAGT
>APFE031484932.1:110015-127789 GCA_000404065.3 Pinus taeda | reverse complement strand
CAAGAAGGGATCCGGGGAAGGATCTGAAGGTGAGGCACTTGCTTCATAGTTTGAGTTGGATTTCACACTCTTCACATGCATGGTTTCATCCATGGTGGGAAGTGGTTGGTTTCTTGATGGTGGAGCTCCTTTCCACATGATCGATGACAAGAGTTTGTTCAGTACTTTGGTGGAGAAATATCTCCAGATAGTCATAGCGATGGGTAATGATGAGAAGTATAGTGTCTCAGGTGTAGGCACAGTTATTTTTCAAAGGGAGCATGGAGCTCACCTTACCTAGACCGATGTCAAGTATGTACTAGGACTGAAGAGAAACTTGGTGTCGATCGCGATGCTGGAAGGCAGAGGCTATGATGTAGTCTTCAGTAAGGGAAAGGTTTTCCTTAGACACATCATCACTAGATAGGTGAAGTAGATTGGTTCATGGGTCAAGAACCTATATGCTCTTGAGGTTCAAGATGCATTCAAAGCCTTGAGCAGCAAGGCAACTACTGGAGACTTGGTGGTTGAGAGGGAGGGTATATTATCTCTCAACATGCAAAACCAGAAGAAGTCTCAGATGATTGTGGAGGAGACATGATTGGTGCAGTAGCTTCAGGAGGTTGTGGAGCCGCCACAACAGGGGAAGCTGAGTGGAGATGGAGTAGAGACATCTATTCATGCAAAGACCTCCAATACAGAGAAACTTCGAGCCAGGTGGGCTGAGGGTTCACATGCAGCCATACCTCTAGGTAGGAGGTGGGGTGATATAAAGTGATCGTCCTAAGGAGGAGGGGCAAGATCCTTGTGGTACCCAACCTCTTGGATGAGACCTTGCTACAGAAGCCTCAATGTGGAGTAGCAGGAACTGACTAATTGGGTAGAGACAGATGCGGATGGAGTGATAGAGAGAGCGACAGTGCAAGGAATCCCAGCAAAGCACATAGCTAGTAGGTTGCAGCAATGTGAGAGGCACAAGTGTTTTGCACAGTGCTAGGTGGCTTAGAGAGGTGTACAATGGTGTGAGATGCATGGAGATGTTGCAGTAGCACAGAGGTCAGAGAAGGAGCACTTGTCAGCAGCAGGTAGAGCTTTAGCATCAGAGTATGTTCCTAGCCCAACAGAATGGTCAGTCAGGAGTGTTTTTTTCCAAGTGTTCTTGGAGCAAGTGGACCAGGTAGATGTGTTTCATGCAGAACATTCTAGATTTACAGGATCAAGTTTGAGAGAAAGCCTTTCTTGTTGAGAGGGAGTGTTGAACAATGTGCAACAAGAAATGCTAAATTTAGAATGTGCTAAAAATAGACCTACTAAAAATGTCATGTCTAAAAATAGTAGTTTGGCCAGTGAGGTCATTGGCCACAATGGGTGAGAGGTGAAATTGCTAAAAATAGAAATTTCTAAAAATAGCATTTATGGGTCCCTTCCTATTTATAGCAATCCCTACTCTATCTATAGGAAGTAAAAGTAATTTTTGTCTTAACAGTAGTTGGAAATATTAATTAATTAATTCAGTTGAATTAATTAATTAAGGAAATTCCAATTTGATGTCTTTGTGAGCATGCACATGAGTTTCCTCCACTAATTGAGGGAATAAGCATGAGTTCTATAATGAGAGAATCAGTGGACTTAGTTCTAACTAGTCAAGTCCAGTTATATTATTTTAACAAGTTGTTAAAATAATAAAATATAGTTTGTTAATGCTTGCATGCATGTGACAACTATTATTCTAGGTAACCAAGAATTCACTCATGGATAACTGTTGCATGTCAGTTCTGTCAGAGACCCAGTTGAGATCAGATGTGGGACAATGTACTATCAGATTCTTGGATATTTCTAGTAAGTATTCCCTGCATGGAGAAGGATATATTATAGGAGATTGGAGGACTTATGGCCTATATATTGAGGCCTAGGTAGTCCATGATTTTTATCTTCTGATTGAAGATCATCAGGATCATCAGAGTACATAGAGAGCAAGATAGCTTGAGAGTTGATTCTTTTTGTATTGTGAAGAGGATTTCCACGTGATTGATAATGCATGGTTGGGGTTTTATGCTGGTGATTTCCCTTCGATATATCTTGTGTTATATGTGAGTATTTCTCTTGATCAGTTATGCATGTTTCTACTTGATGTTTCTCATGAATTCGATTATGCTTCTGCTTAATGTTTTGTAGAAGTAGAACAAGTATTATGCTTTAGGACATTGCATATATCGGTTTTTTCTATAGGTGAAATTTCCACACTCTCTAGTTATGACATAACAACTTGCCTAAATCACATTGAAATGAGATAATGGCAAGCCTCCATTTCATACGTTCATTATTTTAAATTTCATTCACTCCCAAATCATTTTAAAACCCATGCAACCTGAGACGGAGAAAATTGAGATGGGGCACAATGTTTTCATTGATTGGAACATGCAAAAATCCCAAACGAGTGTTTATTTTACACCCAGGAAGTGAGCAATGAAGTTAGGCGTCTCTCATATGTAAGTTTAAAATAGGAAATCTCAAAACGCACTCAAATTCCTACTTATGCAGATTCCATCTCTAGTTTTTTTTTCAAAAATAGAAAAACACTTTTATATTAAATAGATAATAAGAAAGTACAATAAAATAAGGGATGTAGATCTCGCTGGTTCACCATTTGGGAAAGAAGCAAATCAATTTCCCATACTTCATTGATAATGCTCTAAAATCTGTGAGAATAGTAAGCGTAGTCCTATTACAGTTTCTAAGTCACAAAAAGATGAAACATAGTGCAAAATTAGGTAAAGCATAATGTTGGTTTTTCTTTTGTTTTTTATGGTGTTGGTCAAAACCCAATTTGCAAAATATTCATCCTCCAAATTATTAAAACAAAATTTGTAAAACCCTTAATCCTCCATAGTACTAAAACCCAATTTGTAAAATCCTTCATCATCTACATTACTAAAACCAAATTTGGATGGACATGTCAGCCTCTACACTACTAAAATCCAACTTGTAAAATCTTTCATCCCCAACACTACTAAAACCCAGTTTGTAAAATGATTCGTCCTCCACATTAATAATTTAGATTGTATGTAAAACCCTTCATCCTTCACATTACTAATTTAGATTTCACAAATAAATCTAAGTATAAATCTTTGTACTTATATATAATTTATTAGAAAACTATTATATTATTAGCATACGGTTATATAATTTATGCAGACTATTATATAAAAGAAATGTTGTTCTGGGTTGCTTTCTTTATTTATGCAGACAATACTATATTGTTTGAAAAGTTTCCTTGTAGAAATAGGAGAGTAGATAGTTGGTTGCTTCTTGTTAAGGGTTAGGAGAGCACCAAACCTTATTGAAAAAAATCCTCTAGTTCATTTTCATACCAACAAATTATTTCACCACTGCAGCAACTTGCTGGTTTTTTGTTGCATCAACTCACTAGTTGATTGGTTTCACAACTCATTGGTTAACCGTTGCATCAAATCATTGGTTAACTGTTGCAGAAACTCACTGGTCAACCGTTGCAGAAACTTGCTTGTTCACCCTTATAGAAACTCGCTAGTTGACTATTGCGACAACTCATTGTTTGACCGTCCTGACAACTCACTGGTTGACCATTGAGGCAGATCGTTGGTTTACCTTTTTAGCAACATGCTTGTTCAACTTTCCAGCAATTCGTTGGTTTACAGTTGTGGCAACTCGTTGGGTCACCATCAGGGGAACTTGTTGGTTCACTGTTGTAGAACATTTTGGGTTACCATTGCAGCAATTCCTTGGGTCACAAAATGGTAAAGGAATTCAAATGGAAAACAATCATTTTCCTTCTGGTGCAAGACCTTAAAGAAAATATTATATTTTGTAGGAAGAATTTAGATTGGTATGAAGTACATGGAAAACACATGGATATTGATCAGATTACAAAAATACCTCCAATTAGAATTGGAGAATTTATTAGAGGAGAGGAAATGAATGGAGATGCTCCATGTTATTTCACCTGGGTACAAAGTAAACTCTAAGACTCAAGTTCTATTGCATCCTTGCGATATGAAGTGTATGTTTTTTAGAGATGCATTATTTAGATGTTGGTATTTATAGTGCTTAATCATTTTTCATGGATTGATATGCATTGACTTTTCAAACATTTTTTTCAAACTATGCTTGTTCATATGATCTCGAGGAAAGAAGAGTACAAAATGAAATGAAGCGAAGATACTCACTTGTGAAAAAGAGGGGTTTCCAATGGTATCTCATTGTAAAATTTATGGCTCAAATCCCTGAGATAACGATAATAAAATGTAATAGGTATGAGCATGTAGATAGTCAGGTATGGCATTTTCATGGAAAACATGACACTTTGAGTCATTCTAGGTCCCTGCATCAACCAAAGTTATCAAGAGACATGGTTTCCTATGTAGAGAGTTGCTAATTCTTGGAAGTGCCAATTGACTCAGTTTGCAAAATGCATGTTAAAAAATATGTTGACATGGATGCCACAACTCGAGATAGGTATTTATTTTTTTGTAGGAAAGATTTTGTTAACTTATATAATTGTCTAATGAATGGAAAGTGTCATTTTCATAAGAAGGACAAAATGAGTGTGAACCTTTCGTAGAAAACACCAAGATGATTTTTTCTTTTATCAAAATCTCAATGGTGGAGAGATCCCTTTTATAGTTGGAATTAAGATGAGGTGGATGTTGGAGACCATGGTGAAGCTATCAAATAATAGCCTAATATGCATGGATTTAACATTTAGAAAAAACAAATATGGGGTGAGTGTATTAAGAATGATTGATCTGGTACAATAGTCTAATTAGTAATGATTGATGATGATTAATGAGCTAAAGTTGACTTCATATGCTTTTTGAATGTGAAAGTATCAGTTGTACACACTCATGGTGTTTGACAAGCAACAAAGTGGGGTTCCATTTGCATGGGTGGTGACATCACATAATACATCACAGGATATTTGACTATGGTTGGAGCACCTCATGCATAGGTATCACCAAGTTGATCATAGTTGGGAAGTTAATGCCTTCATGGTTGATGATGAATTGGCTGAAATTGGTGCTTTAAGGTAAATTCAATATTAGTATTTTATAGTACAACTTATATTTGTTACAAAAAGAAAATGATTGAAATGATTTGAATGTTGCAAGAGAATCACAATGTTCAATGTTATCTTGTGTGTTTGGCACATATGTCGAGCATGGATAAAAAGCATGAATCAATTGGCTAGTAGTCCAGAAAGAGAAAAATAGATGTTTAGTGCTTTGGGTGTAATTATGAATTATTGTTCCACACAAAGCAATTAATGCTTTCTTCAACAAATTTTCTAATGAGGAGAAGTTCCTAGACTATTTCCACAAGAATTGGGTTGTTGGTGACAAGATTTGTAAGTTGACAAACTCTTTCTTACATCTATCATTTTTTTTTTGTACAAATGAAATATCTTCATTAGCCCAAAGACAAACAATGATGTGGATTCATATCATTGTTATCTAGAGACAAAATTTTTATCTGATAGAAGAAAGAAATGTGCTGGTAGGATGGATTGGTTGATATATGTTCTTCTAACAAATGTTGAACCTTGTTATTGGTTTAAGGAAATTCTAAAAAGGGAAGTAATTTTTAATTAATTATAGGAAAGAGAAACGATTTGAATCATTAATGGAAAATAAAAATAAAAATTAGAATTATAGATAGTGATTGTAGCCCTCATGAGTAAATATCTCATGCTTTTACGGTGAGGAATCAATCTAAACCTAATAATAAATATCTTGTCACTTGTCTTGGCACAAATTTCTTAACTTGATTTCCCATGGTCTATTCTTGGAAACATTTGCAGGCATTCCATAAAGGTGGGTTGGTTGTCTTCCCGTTCAATGGCTTCAAACAAATTACTAAATCATCAAAGCACAACTAATTTGTACAATGGACCTCATGGGATAGATATAGAGGGAATATCGGATCTTGTTGGAGATGCAAATGCATTTTCCATGGATAGTCATAATGTTGTTGTAAATGTTGAAGGACTTGAGTTGGAAAAATAGGAATTATTTGGCTACATAGACCTAGTTCAAAACAATCCTCCTACAAATTTAACCAAAATTGAACATTTGTTTGCTTTGGTTAAAAAAGATGTTGGATGACTCCAACAATATTCATATTATGGATAATGAATTTGCATGCAGGTTGGGTGTTTTTGACTCATATTTGAAGAGGAAGAAGAGTTTCCTGAGCCCCAAAAAGAGAATAAAAACAAGAAAACAAAATACAAGATTGGAAATTCACTTTAAGGCTAGTAAATAACTCCACACATTTACACTCAATATTTCAATACATCGATTATTTTGTATGTTATGGAAGATAGCTTTCACGGGGTTGTTCAATACTTGTATTATGATTTCATACATTGGTGTCTATTCATGAATATGATATATAACTTGGAATAAAAAAAATCGAAATGTAAGAAAATTTGTAGCAAAAATGCAGTGAAATTATAAAAAAACATGTAAAACAAAATTTTGCCAACTCTTTATAACTGCTCAATGCTAATGGTGATATATTATTGGAGAATAATATATGTTACAACATCAAGGATTATGCCTTTGTTGAATATGATTTTTCACACTAGTGCTAATGAGTTTTAGCAACAATGAGGTAGTGTGTCAACAATGGTGAGTGGGAGAATGTCAACAATAGTAAGGGAGTGAATATCAACAAAAATACATGGCTCATTATGAATCTAAAGATGAAGGGGAATTTTCATGAATATTGCCAATACAATAATCAATATGTCCTACTTCACTAGGACAAAGATACATTGTTGTTTCCGTAATAACATTCCAACATTCAAACTCTTCTTTTTTTCTCACGGTATATGACATTTTATATATCCTTGTTGTCATCTAGATCATTAGATAAAAAATTATAAGATTGATCTAGTTATTTCCACATTGTTCCATAGGAATAATATATTGAGAAACCCTTTTTAAGGGTATATTTAAATTTAGTAGTTAAATGGATTAGTTGTAGCGGCTACGACCACCCTCCAAAATTTTTCCTTATCTTCATTTTAGAGCCTCCCTACTGACCATCCTCAGCAACATGTCTTGCAATGTCAAGCACATCAGCTTCAACTGTTTCATAGAGTCTTGCCAGCCTATGCATGCAAGTTTTTTCAACCTCTTTCACCACCTTGTTTACAAACTTAGTGTCAATTTCTGGTTGAAAAGCTCCCTCTGGGAATTGCGTAATTCTAGAGGGGAAACAATCTTCCCTCCAGAAATTACACAAACCCAGCTGGACACCCAGCTGGGCTGCAAAATTGTACAATTCTTCCTGACAGTATTCCTCTCAAAAATTGCGCAATTCATCCCAGGACAACCATTGAGCATAGTAATTGTGCAATTCTGGCTAGTAGTTACATGTTGTTCCTAGAAATTGTGCAATCCCTCTGGGACAACCAGCCCAATAGCTAGGAGAAAATTCACAAATTAGTCAAGCAGGATATTGGGCTCAGAAATTACGCAATGCAGTCAAACATGCCTCCTTGAGAAGATTGCACAATCCGACCTAGGACAGCTGCTCAGCCCATAAATTACGCAATCATGGGAGATAGTCACATGTTCCTCCTAGAAATTGTACAATCCCTTTGGGACAACTAGCTCTACTCAGCCCAAGAACAACGCAGATTTTCATCCCAGGCTCGCAGACCGATGCATGTGCCTTCATGTTGACAAGTTCCCTCTGAAACTGAGAAAAACTAATTTACATGCATGGATTTATTTTCCTAAGGTAGCATGCAAAGTAATCCCTATATTTAGGGATCTATTTTTAGCAGTTGGAGGTTACATGCAATGATCATTTCAGAAACATCCCGCCAAGTGTCGTTTTTCCTAGATTTGTGGCATGCACATCATAACCTTGATTTTATCAGAACGTATGAATCAGACACTGCACAGCTCATGCCTATCATCGATCTTGCAACTCTAACATCCCGCATTGCATCTAGGAGTCATTGTCACATTTAGCTCAATTGTTTCAGGGTAAGCCCGCTTCGCATATCTTATGTTGTGTTTCTGTCACTTTTTGTGTTTCGAATTGTGTGAGTGTTGTCTGCCTAATTTTAGTGAGCGCTTGCTCTCATTTTGATGTATGTTAGCTTGTAGAAGAGTCGTTTCAGCTTTCATTTGAATCTCACTATTTTTGCATGCATGACATTATTTTTCCACCGATGGTTTCCGTCATGGTGACTCGCTTCACTCACATGCATGTTGTCCCATTTTCTGAATCATGCACTTACTATTTGCATGCATAATCATTCACTCTTGTTTTCACTCATCTCATCATGCATTCATACTTCTCATGTTTTCAGTCACCTGTCGGCCGGTCTGGGCTGTCTTGTTCCAAATCATGCCTTGCCTGGCTAGCACTGTGCCTTTCTAGAAGTGAAGGCTCTTCCTTCCCTCTAGAAATTGTGCAATTCTATCCCAACACTGACCTCTAGGCTTACATTGTGTAATTCTGGCAGGCAGTGTCCTCCTCGCCGTAGAAACTGTGCAATGTAGTTTGCTAGTTACATATCACTACTGACTCAAATTGCACATTCCATAGTTTCAGTCCTCAGTAGGCTAGGTTGGATTGTGCATTGCACAGTTCTAGTAGTCAGTCAGCCCTCTGATAGCCCAAACTATGCCTTGCACAGTTTTGGCAGTCAGTCTCCTAGCCTCCTGTGAAAATTGCACAATCTTCACAGATAATCACACAGGTATGTTGCAAGTTTGTCCCCAAGTTTTTTTTGGTTTTCAACTGATAGATTTCTTGCCATGAGTATTGTTATGTCTCCATGTATCACAGGTGTTCATCTGTCTCTCAAAAACACAAGTATAATCGTTTTCAGGAGATTATATTCAAAGGACACCATTGAGAGCACAATGGGGGTTGCATCCAAGAAAGGGTCTATGAGCTTGCCTACCTATGAAGTCATCAAGTTGTTCATAGACAAGAACATCAAGATAAAATGGCAGTGACATCACAATGAACAACAGCATTAACAATAGTAGAAGGCAGCATACCTCCATGCGACAAATGTAAGAGGAATGTTGTTGACAACATAGAGGTGGGGAAAAGCTACAAGTTCAAAGCAGATCCACTCATGACAAAATTAGCTTTGGATATTGAGGCTATGAGGTGATGACACGACACATAGATCACACAAAAGAAGAGAAAAAAAGAAGGAGTTACATGTGATGAAGCAACAAATCAAGGAAGAACGGGAGCTACAGAAATGAGAGAATGATTTATAGCAGGAACAAGTACAACAGAGGGCATAACATGCACTAGCAGATGAAACTATGCCCATATAAGTTATATATCCATCCCAACAGCTGGCACGAAGTAGACAAGGTGAGAAGTGTTGTTGATGGCATGCAAGCAAATTCAACAGCATGCACATCATTTTGCACACACATGCGATTCCCCACTTTTGGCCCACTCACTGAAGTGAAGACAAGGAGCAAGTCTGACTAGAGTTGAACATGTATTCAAACTGGTTGATGCGCATAGCCGCCAGCACATGCTTGGAGATCAACACAGATCATATGCATCAATATGATGTTGGTCCAGCTACACTCAAGATGATGATTTACATATTATCAGATGAGTTAGATTGTGGAGCCATATCAGTGTACCCCGATGCAACGGAGGTAAGAGTTAACTTTTAGCAAGATGTCACCATTGAGTGCATGGACACCATCATGGATGACCAAGCTTGGCATTAGTTTGCCACCATCGACCACCATGAGGATGTCACAGAGTTGGGCTTACCACATCGGTCCAAGTGTTAGTGATGTCTTGCATGGCTTTCTTAAGACATTTTGTCCCACATGGGTACATGTGTAGATTGTATGTAACATCTTGTCAAGTGGAAGTTGAAGTGTTGATAGTTGAATGTAACAGTTGTAGAGTAGTTGAAGAGTCATGAGGGTAGATGAGTAGTCACAAACGGGAATGTTGAGGGTCACCTGACCCGCTATAAATAGAACCTCATAACTCATTGTAAGGGCTTTTGGTCCGCTAAGATTCTGATAGGAGTATCTTAGGGAAAGCTTGGAGAGTATTGTAACGAGCCTTGGCTTCTCCACTGTGAAGAGCTAGTACATCTCTTTAGAGGAGCAGGTGGCAATCACTCTAATCTTCCCCTGTCGGAACTAGTGGTTGGTCATGGTTGTATTGTATGAATGAAACTTTTACTTCTTAATATAATGTATCTATTTTCTTACACATGCATGTATAGACTATTATGTATAAGTATGCATGAATCTTACTGAAATGTTTTTTTGTTTTAACCATCACTTTGGATTGCTAGCTTACTTTCCTTCAAATTTGTGATTCATATTTGCTTGTGTGTTCCCTTCGTAACTCCATGCTTTCACAGGTTTCCAAGGCGTGCACTCAACTCACCCTTTGTGTGTTAGAACCGTTCATGCACCTTCCTTGACTTGCTTCATGTGTATCACCCTTGTTACCAACAGGGATATCTTATTTGCCTATGTGTGCAACCCCGTTCAAGGTGATACTGCACAACCCACTGTTGGGACTCCTGCACCAAACGGTCTGAGGTCTAGTTGGGACTTCTTACCAGGGAGATCCCTTGACATGTTCATGAGTCTAGAACTGTCAAGATTTTTGTGCTAGAAGGAGGGCCAGACGAAAAGCTGAGTCCTCACATATATTTTGAATCTCTGCATATCTATCATGACTAACTACACAATTTCTCTTTAGAAGTGTATGTCTTATGGAAACAACTTCATTATCTCAGAAAATCTCTTAAATAACTTGTCATATAAAACATACTATGGTGGAAGTTATGTAGCCTTGGTTAGGAAAGCGGTCTGTATTGTAGGCTCATGCTAAATACACGAAATCTTTGAAGATTACATGACCTATGCATTGTTCTTCGACACGCTTCGAGGGAACCCAATGCACCGGTGTGTCACGCTACCCAAAAAATCTATTCATTCTCTTTCTCATATGATTGTAGAGATAAACTGTGATTTCAATCACTTTAACTGCAAAGCACTCAACAAACAAATTG
The DNA here is from genome assembly GCA_000404065.3 of Pinus taeda. Lineage (NCBI taxonomy): Eukaryota > Viridiplantae > Streptophyta > Pinopsida > Pinales > Pinaceae > Pinus > Pinus taeda. Next base: position 116,721 of record APFE031484932.1, on the reverse strand, counting down.
TGGAATTACGAAAAGCACCCAATGAATTTGCTGAACATTTTCACAGACGCTTTTGTAATCTTGCATACCGATTTCCCAAAGATGAAATTGATTGGGAATTTCTTGATGGAATATTTGAGTGTCTTCTTCACATATCCAAAAATTTGCAATTCTTGAAATCATCCAAACCCCACTCAACACACTTCGGTGATGGATTTGTGCAATCACTGACACGCACAGTTGTTGTCACAAGTGATTGTCTACCTTCACCTCATTAGATAGCTCCACCACTGCAGAGTGATGTGGGAGATTATCCAAACACATTTGTTGAACTATCACATCCTCCCACCCCACTTACTCTTCATATATGTGTAGATTTGTCTTGAAATCCTATTGGTTGTCACGTGGATTCATTCCCTCAACCTCTGTCCCTACGTTCTATTGATCCTCTTGATTGTACTATGTCGTTTTCTTCCATTCTTGACTCCTCACCTCTTGTGAACAGGGATCAAGTTTTCAACAGAGTCGGTACTATGCAGCCAACCTAATCCATCATTCATGATAAGTGTGATATAAAGAAGAAACCATGGTCAAGGATGACTTTGTGCTAGCCACACCTCATCCTCTTTATCCTGACATCCCTTGTGATTCTGCCACTATTGATTTCCCCTGTGAAAACACATTTCCGAATGTTTCTAATTCCGATCGTTCATAAGAAACGTTGGATGTCGGTATGTCATTACATTACGGAGATGAAACATCTTCCTCCGAAAATCCCTCCAATCTATCATCTGTCATTTTTGAAAACACAAAGGGTGAACATCCTCGCTTCTCATCTACCCCTCTACATGACATCAAATCATGAGGATGGCCACAAACATCTTGGATTTTCTGATCTTGGTTTTCATAATCTCTCTACTTCTTCATATGATCATGATGTTCATTCACTTGTTGTTAATGCATCTAAGCCACTGGTCTACGATGATCTATTTTTCGACGAAGTCAAAACCCTACAAACTATCGAGGAACTTCAGCCCAAGCTGATGGCTATATCGAGTCGTTGTTGTCCTGAGGTTGGTTTCACTTCTGATCAGGAAATTTTTGAAACACGGAAAGCTCCTCATAACTCTCTTCTTTGCATTCAATATCAATATAACACTCAAATGTCACTTCCTCCACGTGAACTATATGATTCCATTACTCATGCATTGGAGGAATATTACACAATAAGCACACTTGCACAATGTAAGTGGTCTATCTTCCTCACATTTTCTTGCATGTCACAATCAAGAGAATTCATACACTCAACACTTGAACACATTGTAGGACAACACCATGGCAAGTCCACAAAGTGCATGTCATGCACTTTTACTCATTTTTGTTCTGTGGACGCTTGTAAGCTCGGAGTGTGTATGTATTCATCATTACATCTTTCATGCTTGCTAGTTTGTGCAAATGTGATGTTCGCGAACGAGGCCTTCACCAACATGCGCCGACCAATGTGCCAGTGGCTACATTGGAATTATCACTTCACGTGAGATGACCCATGCACTGTTAGCTTAGGAGTAGGAGTAGTATTTTCTTTGAGTTGTTTTCTTTTATGAATGTTTGCCTCTTTATTTATGTGTTTGATTTCTTTCTTGTTTGTTTTCTTACTTGCCTTGCACACGCATTTGCTTTTGGTTCTTGCTTTGAATTTTTTTTTGTTTTCTTGTTTTCTTCGTAGGTTAGTTTCGCATGGACTGCATGCCACTCTTGAAAAAGGCATAGGTAAAGTACAAGAGGACTTGTACAGCTATTAACATTTTGTTATATGTTGTCCACTCTCTCATGAAGAACTTGTTACTTTCAGCCCATGATACATCAGTGGAAAATATGTACTATTCAAGGTGAACCTTTGTGAAAACACAACACTTGCATGCAAACTGGTATCACCTACTCTAGTCGGTTGTTTTTGGGTTAATAATTGTCAGCTTAGTCAAGTAGAGTAAGGTGAGGGGGAAACCTTAACAAGAGCATCAAAGGTATATATAAACTACTTCTCTATAGGAAAAACCTCTTCTGCTCTCAATAAGTCGGTATCCCTCTTCCACCTCTTGTTGACCTAGGTTGTCATTGATGTAAATATGACAATCTTCTAGATACTAGATTATGATATGAAGCCAAGGGGAAGTAGAGAAAATCCATGAAGAAACAGGAGCAAAGCCATCAGGGAAGCCATTAAAAAGACATTGGAAACCATTGGAAGAGCTTAATGAAAGCTCAGAACAGGAGAAGTCAAAGAAAAGCCAGAGGAAGAAGTTCAATGGAAGAAGTAATGAGGAACACACAACAGAAAAGAGTAAGAACTAAGAAACAAAGAGGAACACATATCAAAAGTGTCGAAGGAGTAGAGCTATTGGAAGCCAAAGGAAAAACTATCAGAAGTATTGCATATGCCAAGAGTAAGAGCCACATCGGAGGAGCATCACATGTAATAGATGCCCAAGAAGAACCGAGAGGAAGAATAAAAGGAGCCACATAGAACCTATAGAAAGGAAATAGTGGAGCAATATATAAATAGAGTTAAAGGAGCAAGGCAATATACACTATCCAGAGGCAGAAAGCTAAGGGAATGGATGTGTGGGAGGCTCTACAACTTGAACTAGGGTTAGGGTTTTAACATTGGGCACCATGTCGGGATGTGTAAGAGGGAGTGCTACTCCCTCCTACAGTCAAGTAGTTATAGATAGAAGCAAGGACGCAGGAAAGCAATGTTTCAAGAAGCCTCTGGAGAAGGAAACAGAGGCAAGTAACATAGACACAGTGGGAGGAAACAGACCTCATGAACAAGAAGGGGAGTAGCAAGAAGCTAGTAAGGAAAAGGAGAAAGGGGATAGCAATCAAAAACGTACTTCTATTAGGGCATCTAGGGTCTGCAAACCTAAGTCGAACACCATTCCTTAGGTCACCTTGAGCGACCCTATGCTACAAGTGCATAGTGATCATATGACGGAACATGCGATCATCTGCAAATTCATTGGAATATGTCCGACGAAGAGGGTGTTACATGTCTGGATGAGGAGCCACTGGAAGCCAAAGGGGGAAATAAACCTTCATTTGGGATCCAAGGGCTTTTTTACAGTAGTATTCACAAGCCTAGAGGATAAAGACAAAGTATTTGAAGGAGGACCATATTTCTATGATGTTGTAGGCCTCTACATGCAGCCATGGATAATGAACTTTGTTCCGGAACGTGAGACATTTTCATCAGTATCGGTATGGATCATACTATACTCCCTTCCTCTGGATTATTGGTTACCAAAATCATTGAAAACAATAGGAAACAAACTAGGGAATTTCATAAAGATCTCAGATGCAACTCTGAAAGGAAAATACACCTCCTTCACCCGGATCTATGTGGAAATGGACTTATCTGGAGCACTTCCAGACATGATAATTTTAGAAGTATATGATGAATAATGGGTACAGGTGGTGGACTATGAGCACATCCCATTTAGGTGCCACAAATTCCATGAGCATGGGCATCTATATAGAGACTGCCCAACAAACAACATCGAGAGAAATGTGAAAACCACTGTGGATAAAAATCTTGAGGGTTTTACCAGGGTTGGGGGAAAAGGGAAAGGAAAAAAGGCTGCAAAATAATATCAATGACGAAAAACAACCGAGCCATAATAGCTTTAAAATCCTAGAAGAAGAAGAAGGAAACAAAGAAACAAACTAGGAAATGGAGAACATTATCATTGAGAAAGAAAGGGATGACAACATGGAAGATATCATAGAAAACATGATGGAGATAAATAGGGACCATGAGATGACTCCAAGTGAGGCAAGAATGGAGGACCATGAACTGTAGGAGATTCTAGATAGGGAAAATTTGGATCTAGAGAAATTTCTGGAACAAGGAACGACTAAAGGAGTGGACTCCCTGCCAAAAGAGGAATATGATAGGGCTCAACAGCTCTTCCTATGGATATCACAAATGAAGGGAACTGGAGTCACAAGAAATCTTGAAAGCCAGGAACATAGAGGGATGAAAACGATGGAGGAGACATAGGCACAATCTCCAAAGAACCCAAGTGGGAAAAGAGGAAGAAAAAGACAGGAGTTGTTGAGCGAATGTGGGAAACTATTAATTAATTTAGGTAAGATGAAAGAGCTTACTAGTTACTCCTTTATAAACCTTTCTTAATGAAGCTCATAACCTAGAATATTAGAGGCATAGGAAATAGAAGGAAACAAAGAAATCTTAGTACTAGAATAAAAGAAGAAAAACCAGATATGGTTTTTATTTAGGAGAATAAATGTTTGATGGATAAGATTAGATAAATTCATAACAAATGGCTAATCAAGCAGGAGTATCTAGAGGTTAAAGCAAAAAACTTGACAGAGGGGATTCTCACGTTGTGGGATCCACAGAAATTTGGAATCCTGGATGTTGAGGCATATAAGAACTATCATTCTTTGGTTTGTCAATCTCTAGGTGATAATGAGATATACATGATCAAAAATGTCTATTGACCTCAAAAGTAAGAAGACAAACTCAAGCTTCTCACCTCCATTGAGGAACTAAGAGCAAGACACCATAATATGCCTTTGATCGTTGCAGGAGATTTCAATATGATAAGATCTCTTACAGAGGAAAAAGGTGGTATTAGACAGCTAGGAAGAGACTCCATGGCCTTCCAAAACTTCATAATGAACATGGGGTTAGTTGACACTTGAACAATAAATGGGACCATCACCTAGAACAATAAAAGGGGAGGAGCTTCACAAGTCGCTTCTAGACTAGATAGATTTATTATCTCAGAGGACCTCTTTCTCTTATGCCTTGCCATAACAACTTCTATTCTTCCTTTGGGAGGTTCGGATCATTGGCCTATACAACTGGAAACCACTTTTATGGGTACACCAAGAAACAAACCTTTCACATTTGAGAATGCCTGACTCTCTCATCTTGAATTCACTAGTAATATTGACAAATGGTGGAGAGAGGATCTAAACATTCAAGGCACTAGAATGTCCCTGCTCCAACAGAAACTTAAACATATCAAATCCAAGATTAAAGGTTGGAACAAAAAGGAATTTGGAAATATCTTCAAAGCCAAAAGAGAAGTTGAGTAGAAACTCCAGGAGATCAATTAGATCAACATCATAGAGGGCTTTACAAAGGAACGGAAAAAGCTAGCTGATTCTTTACAAGAAGAATGGGAAGAATGGTGCTTGCAAGAGGATATTTTATGGAGACAGAAATCAAGGATTTAGTGGATTAAAGAGGGAGAAAAAAACATGATGTTCTTTCATAAATCCACAATGATCACAGGGCACACAACAAAATCACAAAGCTCAAAGACTCTCAAGGGAGAGAAGTAATTTCTCACATAGACATGGAATCTCTTCTTGTACAACATTTCCTCAGTATTGCAGAGGAGCCTCTAGGGGATAGATCCAGGTTCATCAATCATTTCACTCGATATATCCCTCAGCTGGTTACCAGAGAAGATAACCACAATCTTAATAGGCCAGTGTCAGAAGAGGAGGTCAGTGAAGTGATCAATGAAATGCAAAATGGGAAAGCTCCAGGCCTGGATGGGTTCAATGTAGACTTCTTCAAAGCATGTTGGAAAACGATGAAACAGGATATCCTTGAGGTGGTGAAAGATTCAAGAAGATCCAAAAAGTTTATAAATGCATTTATTACTTCTTTCATAGCTTTGATCCCAAGAAAGGAAAATGCTATGACTCCAGATGGTTTCAGAACCATAGCCTTGTGTAACATGGTGTATAAAATTATTTCCAAGGTGATAGACAATAGCCTTAAGCCCCTTTTATAAGTTCTCATCTCAGAGGAGAAAATCGGATATGTGGAAGGAAGACAAATCCTCAATAATATCATCCAAGTTCATGAGGTGGTACACTCTCTCAAAAGAAACAAACAAGCTGGTATGATCATTCAATTAGACCTAGTGAAAGCTTATGACAAGCTAAGTTGGTCTTACATAAGGGCAATTCTAAAAGCCTATGGATTTGACCAAAACTAGATAAGACAGGTTATGGCACTAGTCACCATGACTAGTTTCTCCATCCTTCTTAATGGTGCTCCTTCAAGACTCTTCACACCCTCCAGATGTTATGAAACCAGCTCATGAAAAAATAGAAAAGATGGATCAACGCCTTAGAATTCAGCCTCTTCGAGGGGGCAACCTCCTTTACATTACATAAATGAACAATTCTGATGATTTCAAATGACAAAACCTCCTTTCTATATAAGGAGCCTAAGGATCCATATAACCTAGCTGACCTAACAATAATAATATAAAGCCACAAAAATAACAATAGAGGGATTCTATGGGGCGCAGTAATAACAATATGGGGATAATAGGGGCACAACAATATTAATAAGGGATGCAACTAAAATATTAATGGGGTAATCACTAGTATTATAGGGACCCAACATGCCCCTCTCATTCAAAAATGTGTTGCGCTCAATGCTTGAGTAGTTTTGGATGCTTCTGTATTAAATTATCATCCTCTCATGTGGAATCTTTAGCAGATAAGTTCTTCCACTTGATAAGATACTCTGAAATTGATTGATTTCATAGCTGTCGAGTTCTTGTTTCTCTGCCTGCTTTCGGTTCCAATATATTTTTTCCTTCCTCATCAAGTTCTGGCAATATTGTTTGAACTGGGAGCTTGTTGCCTATAACCTTCTTTAAACATGAAA
>APFE031484932.1:30528-96312 GCA_000404065.3 Pinus taeda | reverse complement strand
GACGAAATGCCTCTCCAACCTCAAGTGACTCTTGAGCCATTTGAGAAGTGGGGTATGGATTTTGTGGGTCCTATCAACCCTCCTTCAAGGCAAAGGTCTTACATCATTGTGTGCACAGACTATCTAACAAAGTGGGCGGAAACCAAGGCAATCAAAGTAGCAAAGGAAGAAAAGGTGGATGAGTTTTTAAGAGAAAACATTTTCTACAAATTTGGCTACCCAAGAGAGTTAGTCATCGATCAAGGAAGCCAATTCACCTCCAAATTAATTGAAGACTTGCTTGCTCATCACAAGATCAAGCATAGGACTTCCACCCCATATCATCCTCAAGCAAATGGGCAAGTGGAAGTCACCAATACAACATTAGAAGGGATTTTGACTAAGGTGGTGAGCAGCAGCAGAAAGGATTGGGTAGATCGCCTGGTTGAGGCCACTTGGGCCTACAACACCACTTGGAAGACCACAACCAGTTTCACACCTTATGAGCTTGTCTATGGGAAGAGAACTTTGCTGTCAATCGAGTTTGAGTACAACACATTGAGGCTGGCAGCTCAGCTGGACCTAGATCTCAGCCATGCTCAACAAGAAAGGTTATTGCAACTGAATGGGTTAGATGAACACCGAATGCAGGCCCTCCTCCACTCAGAATTCGTTCAACTTTAGACGAAGATACGGCATGACCGACACCTCAATGACAAACAATTCCAGCTGGGAGATTGGGCGTTGTTGTATGATTCCAGACATAAGGATTTCAAAGGGAAGCTGACGACAAGATGGCTAGGACCATATGCAGTGTAAAAGTGTAATGACAATGGTTCTGTCCTTATCCGGACTATTGATGAAGAAGACATCCCCATGCTCATCAATGGGCATTGACTAAAGATCTACAGGAAACCTCTTTCGAGGCAAGAGTTCATCAAAACTATGGAAAAATCAGTGCTAGTCATAGAGAGGGGTTCTGCCTTTATTTTGGGCACACCCTGAGCATCATGAAAAAAAAAGAAAAAGAAAAGAAAAAAGAAAAAAGAATGCAATAAAGAAAGATCCTTGGGTGAAAACCTTTCTGAGGCGCCCAAGGCAGATGGTAGGGGTGAAAACCTCATTGAGGCGCCCTTACTATTTCTTAAAAAAAAAAAAAAAATGGGAATAAAAAGATCCTTGGGTGAAAACCTCTCTGAGGTGCCCAAGGCAGATAGTATGGGTGAAAATCTCATTGAGGCACCCCTACTGTCTCGAAAAAAAAGAAAAAAGAAAAAAGAAAGAAAAAGAAAAAAGAAGGAAGAAACAGAGAAAAACAAGTTTAATCTCTGGAAATTGTTGCAGGTTGCAGGAACACAGTGCAAAAAGGAGGCCTCTCAACTCAAGGATAAGGGTCCCTACCAAGCCACCAAGCAACCTCACATACACTCCCTCCATGAACACTCATCTTTTCCAAGGTCTGGACACAATCTGCTCATGGTTTAACCTTCTACAGGAAGCTACAGGACTTTCTACAGGAAGTTCTGTATTTCTATAGGAAACATCCTGTAGAGCCTTTAGGCGGGCCAGAATCGATTATGGAGAAGGATTTGAAGGTTGAAGTCTATTGAGGAGGGATGCAACCATTCTTTTCTTCCATCTCCCACTTGTTTCACCTCCTTTCACCACGATTGCCACCATCTGATCGAATATACCTACACATTCATACCAGAACCCTGTTTTTTTCAGATAATAATTTGTTTAGTTTCAAATAAAAAATAAAGCATTCCGGGGTTCGCACACTTTACCTATCAAGGCGACCTCAAGACCCTTCACCTGTGAACGCGGCTCCGTTGATTTCAGCATGCACCTCAGGAGGAGAAACGGCTGCAGGATGTCCTATAGGAATCATGTAGCAGCTGATCGGGCTGGAGCACATACCATGAACACACCAGCAGCTCACAAAACCGATGCTTGCAGCATTCACCACCAAGAAATCGGGTCTCAAGGTCTCGTAGCCAGCGGCAGCCAATGAAGAGGAGCTCCAGCACCTGTGCACGATGCAGCAGCAAGCAGACCCAGCATTCCTCGTCCCGAAACCTAAAAAAACCATGTCCACGGCCGCACAGGTAAGTGCCTAACCTCATCAAATTACATAAGCTATACTCTAAATGTGCATGACTGTGAGAATGGACGGATTGAACAAGTCTAGTTTCCATTCAACTGGCCACCACAGCCAGTCAGGCGGCCTCGTAGGATTCGAATGGGCTTGGTTATGTCCAATCGGGGAGAAGCAGCAGTATGACAGGAATGCGGCGGTGAATGCAGAGGGAATAATTCAGCGGTCAGGGACACACCGGGGAATGATAGCCATGACGTCGGCCAACGGATCGGTAGGGATAGCTCACCCCCGCGCCATGAATTCCACAACATTTCAAAAATGGCCAGTTGAATAACTTATGATACGCTGCAGTCATTTACATTCACAACCGTTTTGCAGCCGAGTATGTGTCCTCCTCCTTTGCAAGTTGTTAGCCCAAGTTCTCTGTCTGTTACAATGTCCTGCTACCGCTCAGACTAGTCCTGCACCACCATAACATCCTCCAGAAGCCGGGAACGATTTCTATAGGAAGCTGCACTACAGGAAACCTAGCATACGAAGCAGCTTGGACTTTTCATGTTGAGGGTGGCAATTTTCAGTGAGGTAGGCCTGAGCATAACTTTCCCATGCAAATAATTCCAAAGGTGGTGAATTCGACGTATTGAGGGGGTTAGGAAAATGTGAATGCAAGTCTGTCTGTGAATTCAAAAGTCGTTTTCTTATCGCTGCCTGAAATTGTCTTCATGGTCTGCATGCGAAATTTCCTCCACGAGTCTTGAATTAAAATCCCTCCTATACAAAAATTGAGACACTGTCAAGGCACTGGTAAAAAAATTGTAAATTTTATATGACTGTGTGTATAATGGAGATGGAGACGTAGCTCTATGCTCCGTATAGAAAAATCCCGAATTCCTCCTTCTGTACATGAGCAGGCAAGTTCAGCACAGGGTAATTGATACAAAGATACATTTTTTCTACGCTCTAAGAAATACACCCAGAACTCCCTGTCTGCTTAAAGCGTGAACAAACACAGAGTTTTTACCATGCCAAGAGGGTTCATTAGAAAAGAACCTTCGGACTCCAAGAAATTACGGGAAACCCCTGAGGTGATGGACTTGTTTTCCCGTGCACACTGGATGTATTCTTTGACAAGCTTCAAGGTCACGATGATGAAATTACAGAAGAATTCCTCAGGTCCCTGTAGCCGAAGTCAAAGACATTGACTGTTGTCAACTTCAGAGGATTGACCCTCAGACTCACCCCATAGCTCATTAGCAGAGTAACTGATCTACCGATGGGGGTACCCTAGGATAAGGAGGAGAGAAAATTGGGTCAGAAAGCTAAAAAAGAGTTGTTCTTGCCAGAGGAGCAATTTTCAGAGGACAAGAATGGAGTTCGAAGAACTAGCCTACAACCATTGTGGAGTGAATTCAGCCTCCAAATTATGAAGTATATTATGTGTGAAGGGCGATTTAGCATCGTGTATGGCTATCATTTCCGGTTGCTCACAGAACTCAGGCACCAAATGGACCTACCCTCAAAACAAAAATTGAGCATTCCTTACTTCCTCCTGCAATCCATGATTGAGTGTGCCACGAAACTGAGAGAGGGGACACCAGATCAGCTATCCCATCATGGGCTTATCAAGCTCCTCGTGGAAGATGCACTCCACACTTACACTGTCCCTTTCTCTTGGGAAATTTTTCGGAATATGTCAAAGGATGATGACATCCGAGTTTTGGCCAAGGAGCTCACTTCCTCTAGTAGCGAGGAGAAGGAGCATACTCAGGCAGAGAAGAAGGCTAAAGGACAAGAAACCAGCAAAATTATTCCTCAAAAATTCACAGTGACACTATTTCTAGCACTAGAGGAAGAAAGAGTACAAACCCACACTTGGATCAGGATCACTAAATCCAAGGGGGTAGCAGATATAGGGCCTCTAGAGGAAAGGCTCAAGGAAACAAAAAGGGAGTTGGCAAGAGTAAGCCATGTGGAAAGCTCCCAACAGGCCAAGTTAAGAGAAGAGAATGAGCTGCTTAGACAGTAGCTATAGCTACAGGGACAGAGAAAAGAAGAGGACACAGCAGCCAAGGACACCTCAGTAGAACCTCAAGAAAAAGAAGGGATGCAAGCTGATCTTGAGGAACTAAATTGGTAGCTACAGGAAAGGGAATTGTAGGCAGGCATAGAGATACAATCCCTAAAACAACAGATGCAAGAAAAGGAGGCACAACTGGCCTGCATGGCTAGTTAGGCAATGGAAGCTCTGCAATGTAGGGAGTCGGCCAAATCCTATGGCCTATACCTAAGGGATCAGTGGCTGTAATTCCAAATCAACACATTGGCATAGAGGGGTATCTCCCAAATCCAAAACCCCCAACAATTCATGAATTTATGTAATAGCCATTCATCGGAAGATAAGGCTAAGCTTTCAGAGTTTTACCTTCATAATTTGGCCCTTCCAAACATCACCTCATGGACCCCAACACAGCAGTAGGGGACATGCAGCTGATGGCAATGACCTCATGGTTAAACCACAAAGAAAAGAGAGCAGACGAGGTCAGGAATGTCATGGGCCAAGAACTACATAAACCACTACTGATTAGAGCAGAGCCAAGGGACCCCACAACATTGATATCTGCTCACCAGCACCTAGAAACCAACTCTCAGGCTTTATTAGAGTACATGGATCAGCAGGCCCAGGCCATAGCACACTTCAAGGATATGGAGCGATTACTAGGGGACAATTTTGTTCATGCTTGCACCCGTAGGTGGAACACATTGTCCCACAGCCTCAAAATCAGGGAATCACACTCCAACTCGAATGAGGGAGGCCTTAGCATGAGTGCCTCTCTGCAAGAAGTCTATGCAGAACCTCTAGGCCAGTTGGATAGGCCTCAAGCTAAGTCCACCTTTTCTTTTGGGATTGTTAGAAGGAGGCACAGAAGAGGAAGAGCATAAGGAGTGGGAAGAGGTGGAAAGGAAGGTCGGATTCCATGACAGTGAGGAGTATACTACTTCAGAAGCCTGGGATGTGAGGGTGGCAATTAAAGCAATGAAAGACGAGGAGTTGGACTAGTTGCTCAGAGGATGAGCAACCCTTTTAGTAGGGGGGTGATGATGAGCCCCAAAATTGGTAATTTGTTGGGCTCATTTGGCCTAATTATCCCTGTTTATTCCTTGTTCAATCCTTCATTTTTCATAGCTTATGCATTACTTTTCAGTATGTTTATGTCATTTGTAGGAATAAAGGTAGTCACTCTTCCTAGGTGGCTAACACGTGCTCATTTCAGGTTTTTTGACACATGTTGGAGCAAAACCGAGCAATCATGGGCTAGAAGACAGCCAAGCTTGAGGTGAGGATTCATAGGGGGGTTGTCTATGGCATTAAATAACCCTTACTCAGGATCTTCACCCCCAACTCCGACCTCCAAAGGCCACCAAAACCGGATCTAGAAGGCAGCCAAGCAGATTTTGGAAGGGACTGTCTAACTCACAGTTTGGACAGCCAAGTACCATAGATTTAGGAGGCCAGCTAGGGACCTCGTGATGTATAAATGTTAAGACTGCAGCCTTCGTAAGGGACTTTTGAAACCATTTCATATTTTTCACCACAGAGCTGTTAGCTTTAGCTTGTTATCTTGTAGCCATTTTGGCATAACTCTTATGACTATTTTTTGATAAGGAGAAGCAGTCTGATTTTATATCAACTCTGAGTTTTCTATAGGAGCCATAGCTCTCAGGGTTGGGCCCAACCTAAGAGCCTAGGGCTTCCTTTCTGTACTATTACTTTTCCTTTATGCATCGTTGTTTTCCTTTTATGCATTTGAAACATATTTCTGTTAGGCAGATTTAGTTGTGTTGATTGGATAGATCACTGTTTATGAATAGAATTTCTTCAAGTGTTTAAAATATATTGGTAAGCTAATAACAAAAAAATCTCCAAAGAAAAGGGACAACAACACTCTCGGTTTCACCTCATCCTTATTGGATCAGGGGCTGGAATTGAAGAAACAGTGTTGCCCCAACAAAAGCACTAATTTGCTTGACCATGCAATTCTTAGTGTACTGTTATCCTTTGCAAAAATTAGTTATGGTTTTAGATCTCTGAAATGTTTCTTTGCATATTTTATGTACATGGTTTTCTTTCCAAATAAAGCTTTTGTTCATTCATGTTATTGATAGTTAGACTAGATTAGCTAGGACTTTGATTATTTTCAAGACTTTGTTGATTCGGTTGAATGTACACCGTGCAGGGCATCTCTACCACTCTTTCATCAACCTAGGCTTCATCTGAGCCACCTGTTCCATCTCCTAGCTAGGTTCCTCATCTCCCGTCTGTCCTTTTTCCCACATAACCCTAACTACTTGCTCAATCATTGCCTTAGCCTTCTTTAAGCCAAGTCAACCTTCTACACCTTCTCACCACTCCATCCACTAGCCTTTGGGTCACTCGAGGGCCCTATCCTACCTCCCTATCCATTCATGCATCTTTCCTCACTCACCCATCCTCTAAAATCCACTTCTTAAGCATCCTATAGAAATTTCTGAACATCCATGTAGAAATCTTTGAACATCCTGTAGAACCCCTGCAGACTTCCTGTAGAAGCTCACAAATGAGGTTTCTTGATAGCCAAACTTTGTGAAACTCTCTGGAAGGGTGTTGGGGACTCCTTAGACCCTCTCTAAACCTTCCCAACCTTTTCCAAGCATTCCTCCTCCTTGATCCACCCCTACACAGTAAAGAACAGTGAAAGCATATGCATGATGAAACTGACAACTTAATCAAAATTACAAAAGGATGTTTTCTTAGGACAAAGGTAGTCTAGACACATGTATTTCACCTTCATAGAAGTAATGGAATCTCTTTCAGTAGTTTGCATGCTCATCTTTGCATCAGTAGGACTAGATAGTAGAATTAGGGTTTGCTAGGGTTTGCGCTTTCCTTCAGTTTTTCAATCTCTTTTCGCATAATAGATTAGCTTTCTTCGAGTTAGCTTTCATCCATAAATTAAAAAAAATATTCCAAGAGCTCATAGAAGTTGCCTTAAGCTCCTAGCGGACTTGTGCCAATTGACCAAGTGACAGCTGCGACAAGAGCTAGTACTTATGCATACAGCACCGTCGCTTCCAAGTTTGTTACGAACAACCGGGTTGATAAAAGTAAAGAAGGGTGTCCCAGGAGTTGCAACATTATTGCTGCAATACTGGAGCCCACCAATATGGTGGGTCTTCGATTCCACATTAGAGTCTATGAAATCATGATTAGCATTTCTTTTGTTCGCATCATGAGTTTCCTTTGTAACCTTTTCACCATTAGTAAGTATTTCTTGTAGAAAATGTGTCAAATCTGTCTTCAAATCTGCCATGTTTGTCTTCAAACATGTCTTCAAATCTGCCATGTGTCTCTTCAAATTTGTCTTCAAATCTATATTCAAATCATCCATCTTAGCTTCCATGCCCTCTATCTTAGATTCCACGCCATTTATCTTAGCTTCTGTTAGCTTTTGTGAGCGTGACATTTGTTGCACTTGTTTTTGTAATTTTGATATATCATGTAGCATTTCTTCCTCTTCTTCATGAGTCATGCTAGAGCTTTAAGGTTCCTTACTAGGTGTTTGCTTTTCTTTCCTCGGATCCCATTACCGATAATAATTCTCTACTATGCCTTTGAATTCCTTCAAAATAAATTCAAAACAAATCTTAAGCAAAAATTTAAAAGAATCTACACACATTTTTTCACTTTGTAGGAGCTCGATATTGCCTCTGATGTATCTCTGTACTTTCAGATCATCCAGTTCTAAAATTGTGACCTACAATAGCCCTATGTGTCCTCTTTCCAATGCCACCAATCGGATCCAAATTGGATTCTCCAAGGAAGAGTTATGCAAAATCTCCCATAGTAACCTGATTATAGACTAGTTCAGTAGAGCGACCTTGTAGGACATGCCACAAGTCACTGTTTTGTCCTTTGGTTCTGAAACATATATACAAGAAACTAAAGTCTGTCCTCTTTCTATACTTGCTTACGAAATTTCTATTAGATACTCAGAGAGAAATTTATGACGATTTTCCCTAGGTCACCTGTTTGGAATGAAATTCGGGAGTCTGCAAGAAGACCAAATTCCTCAGATCATATCTCCGCAAATATAGCTTGAAAAGCTCTGAAATTCGGATCCAATATTTAGCACGATTTCTTCTGAAATGGGTTTATTTTTTAGCTTCTGAAACATCGCAGAAAACAAGTTATAATGAAAATTCCATGATGACCTGTTTGGAGTAGTGAAACCCTAGAATCCAAAGCTCTGATACCAAATGTTATGAAACCAGCTCAAGAAAAGATAGAAAATATAGATCAATGCCTTATAATTCAGCCTCTTCGAGGGGCTACCTCCTTTACATTAAATAAATGAACAATTCTTGGATGATTCAAATGACAAAACCTCCTTTCTTTATATAGGAGTCTAAGGAGTCACAATATAACCGAGCCGACCTAACAATAATAATATAAAGCCACAAAAATAACAATAGAGGGATTCTATGGGGCACAGTAATAACAATATGGGGATAATAGGGGCACAAAAATATTAATAAGGGATGAAACTACAATATTAATGGGGTAATCACTAGTATTATAGGGACCCACACCAGAGGTCTTAGACAAGGGGATCCGCTCTCACCCTTCCTATTTCTTATCATGATGGAAGGGCTTGGTAGAGCGATTAAAATGGTTAATTCTGAAGGAAGAATCTAGGGCATCAAACTCACATTGGTTGGAGTGACAAACACTCATCAAAAATTTGTGGATGACACAATGTTGTAGGGCTTACCTATAATCAGGGAAGCCAGAACAATCAAAAAAATTTTGAATGACTTTGCTATGGCTCCTGGGACAGAGGTAAGCCTCATCAAATCAATTTTTTTTTTCTTTAACACTAACATTGCTATTCAAATAAATATCACTAGAATTCTTGGGTTTCAAAGGGAACAGCTACCTTCTAAGTATTTGGGCATACCTCTCATAGATAAACCTCTTAGTAAGGAAGTGTGGGAGCTAATTATAAATAAACTGCACGACAAGATCTGAAAATGGACATGCAGGTCTTTAAAATTTGCGGGGTGCCTTGTGCTCACACAGGCTGTCCTGTAGGCCATTCCTATATTTATGTTCTCAACTCTTCCTACTCCTAAAGGAATTATGATGCAAATCAGGAGCATACAAAGGGACTTTCTTTGGGGCAAAGGAGGAGAGAAAAAGAAATCGGATTTAGTAGCCTGGGATAAGATTTGCAAGCCCAAGAGCCATGGTGGCTTGGGGCTTCATGATCCTAAAACCATCAGCAAGGTATCGGGAGCTAAACTCTGGTGGAGATGGATCAAGGAATTAGCAACTCCCTAGGATAAGCTTTGGACACAAAAATATGCCAGGAATTGGCAGGAGAAAGATCACATTAGAATGTCAGGGCACATTAAGGGCTCCCACATTTGGAACATTTCCTGGGAAAATAAAAGTATTGTTTAGCAACATAGTTTCTGGGAAATTCGAGCTAGGAACTTAGCATGATTTTGAGAGGACAATTGGCAGTAGGAATCTAATTTGTATAAGGATGAATGAACAACTCTCAAGAGTGACACAGACAACAAAGGTCTAATTATGGTAAAATACTTCTAGGACCAGGAAAGGAAGAATGGAAAATGGAGAACTTGGAAGGATCTAGGCCACAGTGAAGAGAGTCCTCTTCGGGCCCGGGTAGACTCGCTTACCCAAGATCTAGAGCATAGGAGGATTCTGGTATCATCCTTGCCTAACCAACTAAGATGGGGAAAGAAAACTGAAGGAAACCTTAATCTCAAAGAAGCTAAACAGGTATTAACAGGATTTAACTATCTAAATCCTGATCATGTTTGGAAGAATCTTTGGCGGAGCCCCCACTAGATGAAAACAAAGTTATTTATTTGGCTAGTGCATCAAAGGAAAATCATAACTTGGAAGAATCTTCTAAAAAAAGGCTTCATCAGACCTTCCAAATGTTACCTTTGTGGTTCATAAGAGGAGACAACGGATCACCTTCTCAGCCTCTACCCTTTCACTTCCATCGTGTAGGAATGGGTGGCCTAAATATTTAGGCACACTGATAGGGAGAGACTCAACATCTCCAACACTTTGAAGAATTGGAGGAAAAACTTCTTAGGGAATGAGATTATTAATAAAGCCTAGACCCTGGTTCCAGGCTTTTTCATTTGGAATGTCTAGAAAGAGCACAATAGTTGGATCTTCAAGAAAAAAGCAAGCAATCCCTAGCACATAATTGACCAAATTTTAAGGCAGCTCAAAGATACAATCAGTAGCTTGTTGAGGACACTTCGTAAGGACCCTCCTTTGCCCCAATATGAGAGTATTCTACTACATTTGGGCCTCCAGTCCATAAGCCCTGAGGGAATTATCAACGGAGTGAGCCAAATAAACTCTGATATAAACATTTGGAAGCCTCCTCCATATGGTTTCTTAAAGGTCAATATAGATGGAGCGTCTAAGGGCAACCCAAGGTTAGCTAGTTTTGGAGGTGTTATAAGAGATGAACAGGGGCAAATAAAGAAGATCTTTCATGGCCACTTGTGGAAGGCCACTAATAACATGGCAGAACTCATGGCCCTAGAGTGATGCTTGGAAATATTGGTGGATTCAGATTCACATAATGTCATCATTGAAGTAGATTCAGAATTGATTATTAGAGAGGCTAAGAAAATATGCAATGGTACATCACCAGATAAAGCGTTGAAACACCGGAAGCTCTCACAAGCCTTTCACTGTATATACTCCCACTTGCAAACTTTAAAAATTGTAAGCTTTGTCCATGTGAAAAGAAAATCTAACATGGTAGTAGATCGCTTGGCAAACGAAGGAGAGATTAATAAGGAGATGGACACACGACACATCTAGGAGTTGTTACCCCAGGGCAAACTATTAGAGGACTATCTATGTCAGGCTGCCAAATCTATGGAGCTATGGGAAAGGTTAATATCAGTGGAGGAAGACCAAGGATATAGTGGCGTGAGGACCGATTTTGGAAGTGTTGCAGGTTTGTCATTTCATTGATCACTATATGCATTAATGGCGACACATTGATTCAATGAAAAGCAGGAAAACTGGCATTTAAGAGTAAATCCATCGAAAAGTAAAAGATCAATAGCATAGGGAGGAAGGATAGGGAAGCGTCTGTTGGGTTGGATTGACGATCATCGCTTGGTAGAAGAGCGTGTAAGTTAATTCTTGAGGAAGTGATTTATTGTACCACAAGTGGTATTTCAAAAGGGGTCTAACTGGTAACTAGTATTGCGAGGAAGGCCTCCGATTCCACTCTTCAAGTGACATGTAGCATCCTAAAGATAAGAGGATACCACTTTTAAGGAGGGTATTCCTCAAGCTACTTGGCAACCCGAAATCTGCATGGACCATTGGATCCATGAAGGGTAGTTCAATGGTGGAGGGTCGGTTTTGCAAGTGGAAGGTCAGATGCGAATTTATGATTCAAAGTTAGCTATTTATTATTGATTTAGCTAGACAAAGGATGTCAGGGTGTTGTACCAGGAATGCGGACCTGTCATTTTTTATGGTAGCGAATGTAATAACTTTGAAATCTGACCTTATGGGTTGCGGGTCGGGTTTTTTTGTTTTACTTGTGTGAGCCATATCTCCTGATAGAGGGATGGTTCTGAGTTTTAAATATTTAAATCCAACCCCGCTTCAGATAGGTCATGTGGACCATTTTTTGGTAAACACAAGGAAGTTTGGTTTACCTTGTAAAATATGTAATGTACTTGTTTCGGTTAATAGAAAGTTCCATTCTTACTTGACCAAAAAAAATATACACTATCAGAGGCAGAGTAGTATCTAATATCAGAGAAATCAGATTGGCAGGTTTTATTAAGTGTCACCCCCAAAACCTCTGATTGCGCTACTGTATGCGGACCCACTGCAATATTGTAATATTATTTAATACTATATTGCATCTTCCATATCGCAAGCGTTTAAGGCCTTACCACATTGAAAGCGCTACTTGGGATATATGTTGTGAACCTGATGGTCCTATTATAGCCCATCCTAATGCTATATCACATTCGTCATGTCGCAAGTTGTGTATTGAAAATTATAAAGGGATGGCGCTATAAACTGTGACTACAATATATACAGACGGACCCGAAGGGTATATCAACTACTGCTTAATATCATATCGCATCTACAGCAATCGCAAGTCCTAAAGGGATTGCGCTATAATCTACCAATTGTGATAGAGGTATGGACTCAATGGACTCATCAAAAACATTTTATATAATATTGTGTCCAGCAAGGGAATCGACCATCGGCAATCAGCTATATTATGTGCGAACCTCCGGAAGTAGAGATTGCAATAAAAGGATGATGTGGCATGTGGGACCTCTATATGGCTATAGCCTCATTTATATGGTTTTTGTGAAGTAATAAGTCTGTGTGTGTGTCTGTGTTGAAACACTTCATTTCTGGAATTGATCTCGGGCATCTATATTATGAAGAAATAACAGTTCACGACTCGTGAACTTGAAAAAAAAAGGACCTCCCTGATATTTTTTTAATAAGCATCATTACTATTGTAATTCAGCCCCTTTTCCTCTTAAACATGTCCTGTGAAGCATTGGTTAATTCAAATAGGCAGAGGAAGTTAAAGCGACCAAAGGATCGAGAAGCCAAAGAAGAAAGCAAGCATAGAGGAAAATACAGTGACCGAGGAGGGAAGGAAAAAGGTCGAATGAGAGTTGAGGAAGCAGAAACTCAAGCGACCAAGGAGGAAGCCAAAAGGTTAGGCGCATCAGGCATATAAGAATAGAGAACAAGGAAAGTTTAAAGTTGTTGTTGAAAAACAAGAAGAAACAGAGGTATCCATTGGTCCAGCAGAATAGAAAAGGGCCGAAGGTCCAACAAGACAGGAGGCATTCGAAGGAAAAGAATCTTTGTCGATCATGTTACCTTGTGAAAGACTCAGACCTATGATGAATTAATCAGGTACACAATACAGTTTGAAGAACAATTATGTGTTGTAATAAATAAATTTTTATCTCACATTGTTTGAAGGGAGAAGTAGTCAGCAGAGAAGCAGTCATGTTGAAGCATTTACTGTGCCAGTTGGAACATATGCTTGAATAGAAATTTTGTTCTTATGTAGAGCTTAGTGCAGCTAATAGTAGACTCACTAAAGCTATGTGGAGACATTATCAAAGATCATGATGGCTATTGCAGACTCTGTGTGGATAGTATGAAGAGTTGTAAAGACTCCTTCATAAGAAGACTGGTTTCCATTGATGATGTAGAATGGATACTATAATGAAGTTGTAAACATACAGAACTCAGTAAAGAAGAGTTCTAAGAGCAGAACATTACTATCAAACATTCCCTGACAAGATTGGGTCGGAGCCCTTGTGGTTGATGCCTCAGAAGTTGGAAGGATTGGTGTCCTTGGAGTTGGTGCTCTTATATCCAAGGTTGGTGCCTTGACAAATTAGATCTAGATAGTTTGTAGTAGAGGGTTAGAGCCCTTGAGGTTGGTGCCTCAAAATAGGAAGGATTGGTGTCCTAGGATTTGGTTCTCCTGAGTCCAAGCTTGGTGCCTTGACAAAACAAAGTTGGTGCTCTTGAGATTGGAGCCTTGACAAAACAAAGTTGGTGCTCTTGATATTGGAGCCTCACAAAACTCCAAGTTGGTGCTTGGAAATAGATTGGAATCATTTATATATTGTATATATTTTATTGCAAATATTATATTAATAAAAGCATTTATTCTTGTTGTCCTTCTTGTGTTCTGAATATAAATGTTTTAACTGGTATATATAACAATTGAAAAGAAACACTGATTCACCTCCTTGACCCCCGAAGTATTTCCAACACCTCTGAAATTAATAACTGCTATGCACATATATGAAAAAAATGAAAAAAGTGAAAATGTGAAAAAAGTTTGAAAAAAAATGAAAAATGAATAAGGTGAAAGAAGAGAAAGGCTTCCTGTGTAGAGAGGTGATACAAGTAGCTTCGTCGAGGTACTGGCCAAGCTCGCTAGTAGCAGAGTGATGTTTGTGTTCCTACATGACTCCACCGAGGCACTGTTGATGTGTGCTGGCAGAAAAGCAACACGAGAGATGAAACATAAACTTTGACCAACAATATAGTTGTGCACCAACATACCCCTCATACCCAATCGAAAAAATTGTGTTTACCTGGCTTGGAATGTGTGTTGAACAACCAAGGGCTTGGAAAATGGTACATCTTACAATCAAGCAAGTGTGGAAACTAAGATGAATAGAGAACTGAAAAATACTTTAGGAGTGTTAGACTTGCTTTTCACGAACAAGATCCATTCAGCCAGTGTGTCACCAAGTGTTGTAGTGGCTACAACTACTCTCCAAAAATTTCCTTAGCTTCGCTTTGGAGCGTCCCTACTGACCATCCTCAACAACATGTCTTGCACTATCAAGCACATTATCTTTAGTTGTTTTATAACATCTTGTCAGCCTATGCATGCAAGTTTGTTTCACCTCCTTCACAGGCTACTTTCTGGACTTAGTATCAGTTGATGGTCGAACAACTCCCTCTAGGAATTGCGCAATTTTGGAGGGGAACTAGTCGTCCCTCCAGAAATTGCACAAACCCAGTGGGGCTCCAAAAATGCACAATTCTTCCTAATAGTATTCCTCTCAATAAGTGCACACTTGATCCCAAGACAGCTGCTGAGTGCAAATTTTTTGCAATATTGGGTAACAGTCACATGCTTCTCCCAGAAATTGCGTAATCCCTTTGGGACAACTAGCCCAACAACTAGCAGAAATTGTGCAGATTAGCTAGACAACCTAATGGCTCAAAAAATGAACAATGCAGTTAGACAGGCCTCCTTGGGGATATTGTGCAATTTGACCCAGGATAGCTTCTTAGCCCAGAAATTGTGCAATCCTGAGAGATAGTCACCTATTCCTCCTAGAAATTGCACAATCCCTCTAGGATAACCATCTCTCCTCAGCCTAGGAATAGTGCAAATTTTCATCCCAGGAACACAGACCAATGCATGTGCCTTCATGTTGACCGATTCCATTTGGGACTGAGCAAAACTGATTTTCATGCATGGACTACTTTTCCAAAAATAGCATGCAAAGGAATCCCTAGATTTAGGGATCTATTTTTAGGAGTTGGATGCTACATGCAAGGATCATTTCACAAACCTCCCACCAAGTGTCGCTTTTCCTAGATTTGTGGCATGCACTTCACAATCTCGATTTTATCAAAACGTATGAACTAGATACTGTAGAGCTCATTCCTTGCATTGATCTTGCAACTCTGACATCCCACATCACATTTAGGAGTTGTCGAGACATTCATCTTAGTTCTTTCGAGATAATCTCATTCGCATGTCTTGTTCTGTGTTTCCATCACTTTTTTATTTCGAATTGTGTGACTATTGTCTGCTTGATTTCAATGTGATCTTTCTATTGTTTTGATGTACGTTAGCTTGTAGAAGCATTGTTTTAGTTGTTACTTACATCTCACAGCTGTCGCATGCATGACATTGTTTTTGCACTGGCAGTCACCATCGTAGTGACCCGTTTCACTCACACACATGTTGTCCCATTTTCTAAATCTTGCACTTATTTTTTGCATGCATAATAATTCACTCTTGTTTGCACTCATCTCATAATCTATTCATAATTCTCATGATTTCAGTCACCCGTCAATCGATTTGGGCTGCCTTGGCCCAAATTGTGCCTTGCCTAGCTAACACTACACATTTCTGGAAGTGAAGACTCTGCCCTCTCAAAATTTGGCAATTCTAGCCTAGCACTGACCTCCAGGCTTGCATTGCACAAGTATTGGAGGCAGTGTCTTACTAGCCCCATAAACTGTGTAATGCAGTTTGCTAGTTGCATGTCACTGCTGACTCAAATTGCACATTGTGTAGTTTCACTCCTTAACAGGCCAGGATGGGCTATGAATTGCACACTTCTAGTAGCCAGTAAGCCCCCGACAGCGTGGACTGTGCCTGGCGTAGTTTCGGGAGTCAATCTCCCAACCTCCTCTTAAAAATTGTGCAATCTTCGCAGACACTCACATAGGTATGTTGCAAGTCACTTCTCATGTTTTTTTTAGTTTCCAACTAACAAATTCCTTTCCATGAGTGTTGCTATGTCTCTAGGCATCACAGCTGTTTGTCTGTCTCTCAGCAGCACAAGTACAATGGCTTTCAGGAGAGTAGATTCAAAGGACATTGTCGACAAGAAAACGAGGGTTACAGCCAAACAAGTGTATATGAGTTGGCCTGCCTATGAAAAAATCAATTTGTTTATAGAAAAGGTCATCAAGATAAAATGGAAGCAACATCACATCGAGCAGCACCATCAGCAACAACAGAAGGTATCACACCTTCATGCGATGAATGGAAGAGGAATCTTGTTGATAGCTTTGAGGCAAAGCAAAGCTGCAATTTCAAAGTAGATCCAGTCATGACAAAAGAAGCTTTGGATATTAAGGCTATGACGGCGTGACACGTATATCATGCGAAGGCAGAGAGAGAAATAGAGAAGGAGTTGAATGTGCTGAAGAAGCAACTCAAGGAAGAACATGAGTTGCACAGATGAGAGAATGAGTTACTTTAGGAACAGGTACAACAGGGGGCGCAACATGCACTGGCGGATGAAACTATGCCCGTACAAGTTATAGATCCATGCCAGTAGCTAGCACGAAGCAAACAATGTAAGTAGTGTTTTTGATGGCATGCAAGGGAGTTCAGTAGCATGAATGTCATTGTGTGCACTCATGTGATTCCCCCCTTTTGGCACACTCACCGAAGCGAAGACAAGGAGCAAGTCCAACTGGAGCTGAACATGTATTTCAACAAGTTGATGTGCACAACCACCAGCACATGCTTGGATATCAACACAAATATTATGCACCAGTATGTTGTTGGTGCAACTGCACTCAAGACAGTGGTGTGGATATTATAAGACAAGTTGGACAGAGGAGCCATATCAATGTACCCAAATGCAATGGAGGCAAGATTTCACTTTCAGCAAGATGTCACCATTGAGCAGACGGACACCATCACGGACGACCAAAATTGTCATCACTTCACCACCATCAGCCATCATGAGGATGTTGAAGATTTGGTCTCACCACAACGGTCTGAGTGTTAGTGATGTCTTACATGGCTTGCTCAAGCCATTTTGTCTCACATGGGTACATGTGAAGATTGTGTGCAATGTCTTGTCAAGTGGAATTTCAAGTGTCGATAGTTGAATGTAATAGTCGTAGGTTAGTTAAAGTGTCAAGAGGGTAGATGAGAAGTCACAAAGGGGAATGTCAAGGGTCATCACACCCTTTGCTATGAATAGAACCTGATAACTCATTTTTAGGGATTTTGGTCAATCAAGCTTCTGATAGGACTATCTTAGAGAAAGCTTCGAAGGTATTGTAATGAGCCATGGATTCTCCACTATGTAGAGCTAGTATATCTTTTTGGAGGAGCATGCAGAAGTGATTGTAATGTTTCATTTTCGGAACTAGTGGTCGGTCATGGTTGTATTGTATGACTACAACTTTCACTTCTTAATATAACAGAGCTAGCACATTTCATGCATATGTCATATTGTATTTCAGCTATCTTGTTTACTCTAAATGATATATATATGTGTTTTCTTATGCATGCATGTATGGATTTCCTATGTACGTATGTATGAATCTTACTTAAATGTGTTGTTGGTTAAACCATCACTTTGGATTGCTATATTACTTGCATTCCAGTTTGTGATGCATCTTTGCTCATGTGTTCCCTTCTTAACTTTGTGCTTTCACAAGTTTCCAAAGGGTGCACTCACATCACCCTCCATGTGTTAGAATGGTTCATGCACCTTCCTTGACTGACTGCATATGTCACATCCTTGCTACTAACAAGGACATCTTACTTGCCTCTGTGTGCAACCACGGTCAAGGCGATACTGCAAAACCCACTGTTGGGACTCCTACACCAAATGGTCTGAGGTCTTGTTGGGACTTTTTACCAGGGAGATCCCATAACATGTTGGTGGGTCTAGCACTGTCAACAGGATCTTTATTTTGGGTTTGTTTTCCTGAGTCATCCCACCTTGATTTACATCCTTCTTGGCAGACGTCTCCAATGCCTGAATTTGGGCTATGAAATATGCAATGGTCTGTTGCCTCTTCCTGGTGATATTCTCTACTTCCTTTAACAAATTGGCCAACTGTTGATGTTCTTTAATAACCTCTTCAGGTATTTCATATTCTTCTCTAATCTGCATAATGCTCTTAGAATTATGTTTAAAAAGTTTAAGAGCTTCCACCTTAGTGACCCAATTTCTCAAATACGATATAAAGGTTCTTAATTGAACATCCTCTACATAAGGGTTGGGATTCCATCTTTTGTCAAGAGACAACAAAAAATTATGTTGGTACAATTCATAGAGAAAGTATTTTCCTAGATTCGTATAGGCCCTATATGCTTACATGCAACCATTTATGTATTCAACCTAGAAAGGCTTATTGTTAATGAGAGAATTCTTTTTAAACATCAACAATCTTTCTGCCAAGTATACATTGTAATTGGTTGAAGGAGCCTTGAAAATAAGCACACCATCCATTATCTGTCTGAATTTTTTCTTACAATAATCCACCTTCGACACCTTGCTTTGCATCTCAGCCACTTTGTTTTTATGTTTTCCTTCGACTTTCTTTATATATTCTTCCTAAGTCTCGCAAAGGTAATGAATTAAGTTTTCGTGCAAATGGAAGGGTATTAGTTCTCCCTTGTAAGAGGATATACACAGGGATAACTTATCCTTTGGTTCATCATCCTTTGTTTGGAAAACAATATTTTTTTGTCAGTTTTATCTCTAGTTACTGATCCTCTATTTGAACAACAATGTTTATGGTCAATTTCATCTATTTTCCTGATCATCTAATTGAACAACAATGTCTATGGTCAATTTCATCTCTGTTTCATGATCCTCTATTTGTACAACTATTTATTTTGTCAGTTTCATCTCCAGTTCCTATTCCTATGTTTTTACATATGTTTCTTTTGTCAGTTTCATCTCTATTTCCTATAATTCTATTTTCACAGCTGTGCCTTTGGCCAATTCATCTCTAGTTTTTGGGCCTCTGTTTGGACAACAATGTCTTCAGTCTATTTTTTTCCAAGGGGTATATTTTTTGGACCCTTGGAGAAGGTATATATATGTCACCAATGGCTATGGACTCTAAAACTTGGGCCAAGAAATTTAATCTTTCAAAACATTGTTTTTGTCTCAACTCATCTATTAGGGTTTTAACTTTGTTTTGTAGTTTTCTGTTTTTCATTTCGAACATCCTATTATTCCTTAAAAATGAAATATACAGAGGGATATTTGAAGGGGTACTTCATTAGGGGAGTTTTGAGGTCTAAAATGGGCCTCCTAAGTAAATTATAAAATACTGGTGGAAATAATAAAATAGGATTAGATTACATCATCAAATTTTATAGGGGAAAAAGAAAAAACTATTTTTTCAACTCATATTTCAACTTATCTCTCTATGGGTTTACTCAAATTTCAAGGGGAAACATTCATTGGATGCATAATTTGATTCCCCATCAAAGGAGTACCCATGTTTCATACTTTCGATGGACCCTGGTACACATAAAATTAGAAATATATGAAAAATGTCATTGCAATCACATTTTTTTCATGTATTTCTCATTTTTGCGTAGTAGGGTCCATCAAAAGTATGTAACATGGGTACTCTTTGGATGAGGAATTAAATTTTGCATCCAATGAGTACTCTCACTCGAAATTTGAGTAAAACGTTAGGGAGATAAGTTCAAAATACGAGTTGACAAAGTAGATTTATTATTTTATTATTTTATAATCCTTTTACTTTTCTACTCCAAAAATGGTGAATCATCCCCCATGGTTGACATCATCATCTTAAATCCTATCAGTTCTTATAAATTTTATTTTGGTTGTACATTTCTCTTAGGAGGCCCATTTTAGACCTCAAAATTTCCCTAATTATTGTTTCAACACACTTCTTTGTCAATTATGGTGATGCAGTTGCTTGGGAAGTCGTTTCTATGTCCTCCTCATCATCGCCATACAAAATTGAAATTGAGGCAAGGCCGTTTGTTCCATACCATGTGACCACTCCTTGTATGTACTCATGGTCAGAATAAGGAGAGGGAATCTTCTCAACTTGTTCTTTTGTGTTAGCAAGTTGGCCTAATCCTTATTCCATGAATCCTTTCTCAATGACTCCTTCTTCCATCAATACATTATGTGGATTCTATTTCTCTTTCTCTTTCTCCTCTGTTGTTTCTTCTATAACAATGGGGAGGGTTTTGAGAATTGGAGAAACACGACATCTCTTTTTCCTCTTAAGCTTGGATTTTGTCACCACTACCATACACTTCATGTATCCTCTCATTCTTCTGGTGGTAGGTTTACTCCCAAATATTTCTACTTCATCATCATTATTTTGTTCATCTCCTTTCTGTGGGGATTTAGCAACACAATCCTTAGAGACCCTCATAGTTTGAACATTGAGTGGCTCAGCTACCATATCGAAAGGTTATATCTGAATTTCTACATCTTGGAGGTCATGGGGCAGAGTTTCAACTAGTAGGGCATCCTTTGGTGGGGTAGAAATTGCTAGGGTATCCTCTAGTGAGGTAGAAACTTCGGCATGCAATGGCCTTCCAACTAGTCCATCCCAAGTTCTCCCTTCCCTTTGTAGCACACTAACCACCAAAAGGTTAATGACGAAATGGTGGGATAGGTTTTCACCTAGCCTTTTTGATTTCTGCACTGATCAAGCCACATGCTCCAGTTTTTTTCAAGAAATAAAGTCATGTTAACTAACCTACCATGACACAAGTGGGCTAACAACCAAAGGTGCTGGTAATAAATAATGACATACCCTCTTTTGCACAGGAGATTTCTCTGGAAAAGGAATTCATCATCTTTATGGGGTTGTGGTAATTCCTTCCTATTAAATCCTATGCATATCTTCTGTAGTTGTTCACCTACCTCAAGGAATTGTCGGACAACGTCAGGTTCAAGTTTTCTAGGTAGAAACCATTATTCTCCCATCTGGGGTAACCCTGTCGCTTTTTCAATTGCTTATTCTGTCAGAAGCACAATTTTCCCTGCTACCACACATTTACCCTCCTTGTAGTGCATGGAAAATGCTAGAGTTATGTTGTCGTCATACCCCTGTAACATGTGAATATACTCCATCCAACTAGCATATTCAAAAAGTGGTCTATTGCTTGGAAATTTTTTAGAAATTCTTCGGTAGGCAATCTATGAATTCTTGGGCTTCCCATACTTAGTCAAAGTTCAAAGTGGATACGGCTATATTTGGAAAGTGCAATAGTTTGAATGTCAGAGAATGACAAACAATGGAAGACTTGAGGGTAAGCATGTAATAACTAGTCCAGTAATCATGTAATCATGTGGAATTTCTCTTGCAATAGCCATTTTTTATCAACTATTCATTGCTTCCATGAAAATGGTAGATTCCCCTTCTACATAGTTGGGTGTTGCTGCAATGGTGACCATTGGAATGGGAGGGCGAGTTGCCGTTCATTTGGCACCAACAGTTCATTGTTGTTGTGGTCACAAGAGATTTATGTTGTACGTTGTCAGGGCTTGCCACAAGAGTGACCTTTGGAATGGGAAGGTGAGTTTTTGTCCATTTGGCCTCAAACATTTCTTCTTGTCGTGATCACAAGAGATTCCCCTTGTACGCAATAAGGATTTTTTGCAACGATTCTCCAACCGATGCAATTGGTTTGTGGTGGCCTTGATTTTCCATCATAATAATTAAATTTTGTTTATGTGCAACTTTGTGGGCCCACGCACCATTACACCCACTCCTTAAATTACTCGCCTTGAAAATTATTGGTTATAGTTTATTAGTTATCCTTGAATGCATAACATAATTTTGCATTATTATCAAGTTAGCTTCATTGATTTATAGGTTTTTCATATTATTTTCAATGTCTTGGAGGCTTAACTATTGTTGTTGTCATGTATGTCAGAATGTGCTTCAATTCAAATCACTTGATCTTGTGGTTGAAGATGTTGATAATGGAGAAATTCATAGCAATCGAATAGTTTCTTTGGATATTTATACAATTTTGTCCCTTAAATGAGGTTAGATCTATGAATTGGAAAATTGCAAGGTATCACAATTGCATTTTGCATATAAACATGTGTAAAGGACAAATTAAATAATAGTGATTGATCTATAAGCTATCTTGGCTAGCTTGTAACCAAGGGTGTCTCACATAATTTGTTATGCTAGAGGATTTTTTAAGAATTCAAGCTCATTAGATTGTTATTAGAGACTTTTACAAATTTTTCATGTGCTACTCATGGATAATGATTGAATGAATGTTCCTAGAAGTTCTTTTGCAAATTGTACCCTTGAAACTCCATTTATTCTTGCCAACTAAATATAAATTCCTAGACTAGCCATGAGGTTGCCTATGTTGACAATGGAGCTTTGTTCAAAGTTGTTGTTGTGAAGTTCTAAACCATAGAAATAAGTTTAGAGCCCTAAGTGAAAAACCCTAGGTGTAAACCTGTTGAGGCCTTAGAAATTTGTGGCAACAACAAGGGTGATAACCACCTGCTCTGAACCTTAGAGAAACTCCTTTTTTGTTTGGGATAGTGGCTCCAATTGGATATGATGGGACCATTTTCCAAATGTTTTTGGTTTATATGATTTGTGGGATTTTTTCTGATGATTCGCAAAAGAATAACTAGAAATTAACACAACTATATTCTAAGATGCAAAACTTTGAATTAAATCTATTTTAGTCTAACTTGAGGTATTGCTGGTTCTATGCGATATAAAAATATGTCTATGTAACCTATGATGATATAGATCAATTGTAGGCTATATAGAGTTAATATATTGTAAGCTAATTCCTTTGAAAAAATAGTTAATCAAAAGAAATGTGAAAAACATATCGCATATTATAATGATCACATATAAAGCATACCATTCTCTATTCTGATATCGTACAATAGTGCAACTAATACTTCAAAAAAAGATGACATATTTCATACATAATTCATGAATGATAAACTTTTCACTAATGCTAGAACAAAGATTTAGCAAACATGATAATAGTACCATCTGTGTGTCGTTCTATTCATTTGACTAGTGACAATAGGCCATAATCAATCTTCTACCAATGAGTATCCCAGGCAATACAATAGTGCATCAACAATGATAAAAAAAATGATATTCGATTGAAAAGATGATGTTCCATGATTCCATCAAGGCATCTATAATTTACAATGGCGCATCCTTTGTAAATGTTCTTAATAAAATTCTCGACCCTTCTCTAAATGCATGAGAAGGGTTTAAATACTATTCTTAATTAAATAAAAATAACTTATACAAAATACCTATGAGGAGGTTTCAAACAACCTTCCTTGTTCCTAGTATCCATCTTTCAAAAAATAAAATTTCTCAAAAATGACTCAAGTCTTGATTCATTAATCACTGCTGCCAGCTTTACCTCTCAGCTCACAAATATCAGACATTGGCCTGACTTGTGGTGGCATCCTGAATTGTGTTCTCAACTACCTTGAAAATATAGCATCATGTAAAGGTGGCAACATTCTCTGTACTAAATCCAAGGAGAAACTCAAGGTCATGCCCTGACTATGTGGTTTGACCAAAAGTTGCCATACTACCTCCCAAACAATTTTTGATAGTCCCTCAATTGTTTCCTTTTGTAGCTAACTCTTATTCTTCCAATTCTCGTCTAATGCTTTAAGATCGGGAAGTGTTTTTGGATCTCTCTCCTTTATGAGGTTGGATGTGTGCAACATGTGATTTACTGTTTTGATAATGCTTTTTGAAATACTTGATGTGCTGGCTATTTCTAGTTTGACTTGTTTCACCTGTGAGTCCCAATCAGTGAATAGAATATCCTTATGTCTTTCGTTGATCTTCGGGAGACTTAACCTTTTCCCTTCATCTGAATGCTTCCACTCAATATAATAGGAGATCTTAGAATTGAGTTCATTAAACTCAATTCTTTAATTAATAATGATGTTTGTTAATTGTTCACTATCATTCAGATGTGGATGATATTTGATATATGTTGGAGGAAGAGTTGCTTTCGCTTTGACAGTAAAATATGCAGTGTTAAAGCCTCATTGATGAATTCCTTTACAGTAAGAATATTCTTATACTTTTATAGGTCACTCTTTAGCTCCTGGATTTGTTCTTTAGCAGATAAGTCATTTTCATGACTTATTTTCAGTACTTCCATATCCTATTGTAGCTTATGTAGTTGCTCCTCTACTTGATGGTTCATGTTGGCTCTCTCTTCATCTAACTATCTCTGTAATAGTGTGATCTAGTCATCCTTTTCTTTAATCAAAATAGAGACTTTGGTTGTTTTGTTGATTGTTGTTGTCACATAGGCTCCAAGAAATTGAGACAGTCGATTCAAATGTTTAGTTGAATTCATTTCCATGTCCTTCCATAGGACATCCATAAATTCATGTTCTGGAGGAGTTTTGGTTCTCCTCATCTTGTGACGTACCTGGCTTATTTTGATTTTGAGACTTGGTTTCAATTTTATGATCAGTAATCCAAAATTCTTGTGGGAGGTATTCTAACCTCTATCCTCTAAATTCCTTGAATCTTCTTAATTTCTTTGGATCCAAAATTTTCTTGTCCACATTCAGAATCTTCTCAACGTTCTTGGCTGATTCCAGTAAATCTTCAAACTCATCTACTGTATGAGTTACTGGTTTGATCTTTACTAAAAGGGTGGATTTGTTTCCTACTTGTTGTGGATCTAAATACCTTGCTGATAGAATGGGGAGCTTTAATAACTACAAATTTTGATACTCTTTATATGCATGACCATAATTAAGAAGGAGAAATGACCCACACTAAAGGGGAAAATTTGGCCGTAGGGCTTTCTTCATTTCCTTCAATGTTTCTGTGAGGCCATTTCCTATTGTTTGGTATGCTACTTCTCTTGCTAATAGTTTATCTGATACATACATAGGGAGGACATGTGGGAAATCTTGGCTACCAAATATTCTGATATAAGGGAACAACTCTTCAAGAAAATACCTTATGATTGCTTCGAGGTCTTTGATAGCTTCTTTTGTGAATCTCGGACATATTACTTTGAAAAATAATTGATGTAAGGGGAGAACAACTCTATGGCATAATTGGTGAAAATGTGGAATAAAATATTGTTCCCACCATTGCTTATAACTTAGGAAGATAGGAGTAGGATCATTGGAAGTCCATTTACAACCCATGGCTAGAAAATGGGTGTAGAAACAAATAGCATCGAAGATATATCTAGACATGAAGAATTGGGGAACTGCTCTAGAGGAGGCAGCCCTAGTTTGGAAATATTCAGTAATCATTTTGGCTAAATTCTCAAACAGAATGGTTGCCCAATTTATAATGTAAGAATTAACACAAGCATCAATTAAAGGAAACCAATTGATCGAGAACTTAGAATTATCAGGGAGATCATACAACCTACATAATATAGAGTCTACAAAATTATAAGGGTTGGCTAAAGAAGAAATGGGGTACATACCTGCTTTATCTTGTTTGAATTTATTGTCTCTTCTCCTCCATTCTTGTATCATTTGAAACGGGTCTTTGTTTTCCTTTACAAACTTTGCAACAAATTTTTTGTCGTAAATGTCTTGGGCATCAGGTAGCTTGTACATTTGTTGTAAATCTTTGGCTCTGAAAGAACCCAAGACTGTGTTTTTAGCTGTCTTGATAAGTTTGTCTTCCACTTTTGTATTCTCTATTTCCCATCTTATCATATCTGTGTATGGCAAGAGCCTAGTGCTTGCTGTTATTCAGGGAAGGAAAGAGCACACATCGTCTTTGAATTGAACTCTTGATGGTTTTGTGTTGTCAACGGTTGGTCGAGTGTCTGTTACTTCAGGCTTTTCATTCTCCAGCATAATATAGATAGCCTTCCATGTTGTGGCACCTCCATCTACAGTGCATATTGTATCTTTAATAATGGACAACATATATTTTCCTTTGGTTTCTGTGATAGATTTGTTGGTATGCTTCTGCATCACGTTTCGAATGGATATTTCTTGAGTGGAGCTCCTATTAAAACCAACATCAATTAATTGTTGTGTAAAATAAAATATTTGATGTAATGACTGAACTTTGTAAGAAAATATCCAAGAGCGAGTGCAACATTAATCAACCATAATGAACACCATGATTACATGCATAGGGATGATAACCTTATTAAATCATTCTGACCTAACTCATGTCCATCTTGAAAAAATTATTAAACATCTGTCAAATCCATCGTATTAGATATTTAAACTATAGCACGAATGAAACTTTGTTTGATGGATCTTGCGATATGCAATATTGCAAAATCACAGGATCTCAATATCGAAGTTTTAATAGGTAACAATTAATCTCTTGACATAATATCCTCTGATGTGTGATATGCGATCGGGATATCGCATAGAAAGCTTAATCGCAAGTCACATATCGGTATTTTTTTAATGTGCTTAACTTTGCTACAAAGGAATCATGTGATTTGTAATTTGCGATGAGGACTTTAATATGTTGAAAAGTGAAAACTTTTTGAGAGTTGGCACTTTATTCATAAAGAGGGGAAAAACTTGATTTTTTTAAAAGGGTCCCTATTTGTATTATATATAATAAAAATGGGTGGGGGGGAGCGGGGGTGCTTGTTGCATAGCACAACAATTGGTGATTCACTTGGGAGAACCAGATATCTTTGACTAGTTTATTTGACATTTCTCAAACTTTCAAAACCAGAAAAGTTGTGAAAAATAAGAATTGTATGATTCATAAATTAAACAGTGTTTCTATGGAATATGAAGTATTCACCTATATCACTTATTTTCTTACTCAACTCTTTAGGTGATAAAACATAATTGTCTATATCAGTCAATACTTAGATTTATAAAGATAAAATATGTATTCTCTTAAAATTGGCTTTATAGATGTTTACTCATTTATCATAGATAAAGCCTCTGCTGCTAGCAGGCGTTCATAGCCTTGACAAGACTATCTTTTAACCAACAATGATTCATAGTAGCATTTGAAATTGACTCCTAATTTCAAAATTTAATCAAAATTTTATTCAATTTCCTTTTACTTGGAACTTGCTTCTTTTTTTATGGTACTTTTTACTTTAAATATACTTAAAAGCCATTGTCCACGCTTGGTGACCTGATGGTAACAATGTCATTCACTAGTTGTAAATTAAACTGTACAAGCTAGCTCGTGCTGAGACCCCTTGTCTTATGGCTGTTTAAATTAATAGCTATTACCATGTTATGATACGCAGTATTGGTAATATTAGTCTAAATTATTTTCCTCTGGTCATGATAAACAAGCTCGTGATGAGACTCATTATCTTTTAAGTTTTGAATATTTTTAATTACATTGTAAAAAAAGAAAATTTTATCAGATGGGGTGAATCATTGGCTCATTTAAGAGTTATGGATGATAATTATAGATTTGGTAAATCCATTTTTGCAG
Organism: Pinus taeda; assembly: GCA_000404065.3. NCBI lineage: Eukaryota > Viridiplantae > Streptophyta > Pinopsida > Pinales > Pinaceae > Pinus > Pinus taeda. Next base: position 68,632 of record APFE031484932.1, on the reverse strand, counting down.
AGAACCCTTGCTAAGTTACTGGTTCTTTTCTTAACTGGTACAAAAACATCTATACTTTATAAAATCAATAGTCTTTTCAGAAACTAAATGTCTTCAGTAAATTCAAAATTTTCCCAAAGAAATAAGGTTTATTTAAATCTCATATTTATAATTATCCTTCTACTCTTCTTTTTTATAGAAGAAAGAAAAATCAAGTAAATTATCAGAAATTTAAAACTTTGAGCAGCCAAAAGAGATACTATTCAATCTTTATTTTCCTAAAACTTAAAATTTTAAAACTACAATTTAACTTCTAAGAAAAATATTTTTTAATAATTTTCCCATTTACAGGCAAAGAGTCTTTTCTCGCTGACAAATCTTGTAACAAAAAGGTGGATGGGCATAATTTGTCTATGATTTGAAATTGACCAAGCCACAGTCTTTTGAATTTGGTATGTTTACCTTTTTCCTCATTTGCCTTATCCCATTTCAAAACAAGATCTCCAATTTCAAAATTTCTTGGGGTTGTGGATGTTGTATCAAATGAAGCTTTAACTCTCTATTGATGATGAGCATGTATTGCTTCGCCTTTCTCTCTATGTTCTTCTAATTTAAGGATTTGACCATGTCTAAGTTGAAGAGAAGAAGAAGGGTTTTCATCAATACAATGAACTAAAGAAAGAGATGGTATTGTTATGTTTGTGGGTAGAATTGTTTCTTTCCCATAAACCAATACAAATGGAGAAGTACCTATTGAGGCCTTCTGAGTGATTCTATCTACCCAGAGAGCAAATATTAGTGCTTTATGCTAGTTCTTATGAATTTTCTCTACAATCCGTTTTATAATTCTAATTAGGTTCTTGTTTGCAGATTCAACTAATCCATTACCTTGCAGATAATAGTTAGCTGAGTACTTAAGTTTAAAACCTCTTTTCAAAGCAAAATATACCATAGCATTTTCGGAAAAGTAAGTTGCATTATCAAACATTAAAGCTGATGGGAGACCAAACCTAGTAATTATAGATTGATCAATGAAATCCATAATGTTTTGGGGGATAACTACCTTTAATGGGATAGCTTCTACCCACTTTGTAAAATAATCAGTTGCAGTTAGAATATACTTATGCTGTTTGGAAGAGGTTGGAGTTATTTAACCAATAATATATAACCCCCATCGTTAAAATGGTTGTTGTATATTTACTGGTTGCAACAGGAGTGTTGCTTTCCTTTCTCTTCGTGTTGCAGTTTGACATACTTTGCATTTCCTCACATATTCATGTACATCTTTGAAAAGGGTTGGCCAATAGTACCTGACATGCGGAATTTTATGTGTTGTGGTATTTCCTCCGGAATGACCTCCAGTTGGCCCATAAGTTAATTCCTGAATTACCTTTTCAGCTTCAGGTTTCTCTAAACATCTTAATAATACAGCATCATAGTTTCTTCTAAATAACACATTGTCAATTAGTTGATATTGATTTTCTTTAATCCTTAGAGCACACTTAGCTGTATAATTGTGATATAATGGAGCATATCCATTTTTCAATAAAAATTTTAGATCAACATATTGTGATTTAGAATCGTTGAGGATTACCTCCGATAATTTCACTTCAGTGTATTGATCGTTCTCTATTGGTAAATGAGAGGCTCTGGTTAGCATTCTGCAAAAACTTTGACCTCTAATAATTTTAGCAGGATGGATTTGTACATCATATTCCTGAGGTGTGGTAACCTAATATTCTCTCTTCTCTCCTACTTCTCGTTGGATTAACAGTTGCCTTACAACGGGGTAAGGGACTATTATCTTAGTGTGTGCTTTTAGGAGGAAAGGTCTGAAATGTTTTAAAGTTTTAAATACAACAAAGGCCTACTTCTCCACAGCTGAATAATTTGGCTCAGCACCTTGTAAATTAGAACTAAATAATGAAATAGGTGCTTCAACGTTCTAATCATTTAGTTGTGTCCAAATATCGCATAAGAGGTATCAGAAGAGAATGTGTATAATACAAATGGTTTTAGGAAATTGGGAGTTGTTAAGGAAGGAGCCTCAATGATGGCTTTCTTTATCAACTCAAAAGAGTCTTTCTTGTATTTTCCCCATTTAAAAGTTGATTTTTTTTCGATCATTGACTGTAGGGGCAGGATGACATGATAAAAACCAAGAATAAATCTTCTTACAAAATTAATTTGCCGTAAAAATGATTACATCATTTTTTTGTTATGTGGTAGGGGAATGTTTTCAATTTCTTGAATCCTATTGGGATCAATATAGATTCCTTTCTTAGATACCATGAATCCTAATAATTTATCTACTTCCAAGGCAAAATAAGATTTTTTAGGATTCAAAGAAATGCCGAATTTCTCACATCTCTTAAAGATTTGTTTTAGGTGACTGATATGGTTGTTTCTATGTTTAGAATACTGACATTGATGTCATCTAAATATATTACAACTCAATTGTTGATTAGTCCTCTAAAATCTATGTCCATAGCACATTGAAATGTAGTGCCAACATTAATCAATCCAAATTGCATCTTTTGATATCCATATTTTCCCCATTTTTTTCTAAATCCAGTCTTTAATCTTTCATATGGATGAACCATAATTTGATTGTAACCTGAAAACCCATTAAGAAAAGACATCAATTCAGAACCTACAACTGACTGCAAAATCTGCTCCATGGTATGCAAAGGAAAATTATCTTTTTGGCAGGCTTTATTCAAATTTCTAAAATCTTTGCAAATCCTAATGTCTCCATTTTTTTTTCTCACAGGAACCATTTTTGACACCCATTTTGAATGTCTTACAAGGAAAATTATTTTGGCTTTAAGCATTTTATTGAGTTGAGACTTAATTTGACTTTCTAAGTTTGGGTGGATCTTCCTAAGCTTCTGTTGGACAGGGTTTTCATTTGAAATCATGGGTATATTATGCTGCATTATAGAAGTATCATATGTTTTGTTGAAATATGGCAACAAGAATATTCCAATTTAATTTGTCCTAGAATTAAATTGTGAATTAAAATTGAGTTTAGTCTCAACAACTACTTGGAAATAATTAATTAATTTGTTTCAAATTAATTAGTTGGAGAAATTCAAGTTAGAAGTCTTTTTGAAGTCATGCAAGAGTTATCCCTTAAATTAAGGAGATAAGAGTGAGTTATATTTGAGTTGTAATTAGTTGATTCAGTTTACTAAGTCAAGTCCAGTTAAATTATTTACAAACTATTTCGGGAACTAATGGTGAGTTAACAGTCAGTTGATGCATGCATGCATCCAACTAGTGCTACTCTAGTTAACTGAAGATTCCCTCATCAGAAACTCAGGCATGTCTATTATGAGAAAGACCCAGTCAAGATTAAAGTCAAGGATAGTGTACTATTAGTTTCATGTGTTTTCTTATAAAAAAAACTCATGCATGTCGTCAAGAAATCATTCCTTGAGGATTGCATAGTTCTGACAGTGTGTGAGATAGTGTTCCACTTGGTTGAAGGAGAATCATCTTAGAGGAATAGCGCAAGGAAGTAGGAGCTTGGAGGGTAGAGACGAAGGCTTGAGAGAAGCTAGGACTGCCTGTGAGCATTTGTGAGGATTGCATTGAGAGCTGGCTAGCTGTGCGAGCTAAGGCTTTGTATAATTCCTATGTATTTCGACCATGTATGATAATACAGATAGTGGGATTTTTAGTTGAGGCTTTCACCAAAGTATTTTCGTGTGTATTGTGTGATTGATTATTCTTCTTCTGGTTATATCTGTTCAGCTCAATCTTTAAGCTTCCACAAATTGATAGTAGAAGCAGGTTATAGTATTCTGCTTTGATTTATATTGCATTATCGGGTTAACCTACAAGCATATTTTCTACATGGTCTTAGAGCGAGATTTGTAGATAATTTGTACATGGTATTAGAGTTGTGAATAGTATATTGAGAAGAGAATTCAAATTTTGAAGTTCAAGTTACAGGTGCAAATCGAATTCATATCATACTTCAAGGTTGGCCAATGGCGTTATATGGCTTCAAACTCGAGTATGCCTTGAAAGGTAGCTCAAATTACGTAGCATGGAAAGATATAAAGGAGGTTTTATTAGAAGACAATGGCTTGAAGGATTTCATTGATCAAGAAATCCCAAAGCCAGCTTCAATTAATTCACAATATTTTCTTGAGTGGAAGAAGTGTGTGGCGAAGGCAAGATGGATCATCCTTGAGGGAGTTTGATACCATATTTTCTTGAGTCTCCATGGGAAGGATACTCCATTTTCAATGTGGAAGACATTGAAGGACCTCTACTAGAACAATAGTGACCAAAGGAAACTAGCGCTCAAGGATAAGCTTCAAAGAATCAAGATGGAGAAGGGCGATAGTATTTCCACATATTTGAACAAGCTCACTGTTTGCAGAGATGAGCTTGACAGTGTGGGAATAACTACTGCCGATGATGATATGGTGAGCCTTGCTCTCTTTGGCCTTCCGAAGAGCTGGAATAGCTACCAGGACTCTATGAATGGAAGGCAAAAACTGTCGGATTGGGAATGAATATGGTAAGATCTTATGTAGGAGGATATCAGGAGGAGCACACGAGATGGTTCTTCATCCAAGGATGATGATGAAAAAAATCTAACCTTAGCAAGTAAGGCAAGGAAAGGGAAGGGGAAGGCTTCCCATTCCAAATCAAATTCTTCTCATGGAGGGAAGAAGGGCGAAAATTCTAAAGTAAGATGCTTTAATTGTCACGAGATGGGACATTATGTGACTAATTTCCAATCGAGGAAGTCCAAGAAGGGATCCTCGGAAGGATCGAAAGGTGAGGCATTAGCCTCTCAGTTAGAAATGGATTTTACCCTCATCACATGCATGGTGTCATCAATGTTGGGTTGTGTCTGATATCTTGGCAGTGGAGCCTCATTCCACATGACATGTGATAAAAGTTTATTTAGTGCCTTGGAGGAGAAATACCTCAAGATGAGCATAGATATGGCTGATGATGGAAGGTATAATGTTTCAGCAGTGGGCACGGTTGCTTTTTAGAGGGAGCATGGACCTCTTATCACCTTGATAGATGTGATGTATGTGCCTCGACTGAAGAAGAACTTGGTATCAGTCGCTATGTTGGAGGACAAAGGCTACAATGTTGTCTTTAGTAAAGGAAAGACATTCCTAAGACACATAGCCATGGGTCAAACCAAGAGGATGGGGATTTAGGTGAAGAATCTCTATAAACTAGTGGTAGATGATTGTGCAACATTGAGTACGAAAGTAGAATTGTTGTAAAGCCAAGACATTGACGAGTTGTGGCATAGGCAGTTGGGCCATTTGCATCATGGGGCTTTGAATATAATGCAACAGATATCTACAGGACTTCCCAAAGGTAAACTTGAGCAAGTTGACACATGCAAAGGTTGTACCTTGGGAAAATACACCAAGTCTTCCTTTCACAAATGACAAATTCAAGTAGAGGCTATCTTAAAGTGAGTTCATACTGATGTGTGTGGACCATTCGCAATGGTATCCACAGCGAAGAAAAGGTATTATGTGATTGTCATTGATGATTATTCTCGTAAATGTTGGATTTATTTCATGCAGAAGAAGGACCAAACCTTCACAAAGTTTTGTGAGTTCAAAGCTTTGGTTGAGAAAGAGTCAAGGAAGAAGATCAAGGCCTTGAGATGTGACAATGGTGGATAATATGTCTCTTAAGAGTTTAAGGCCTTCTGTGCAGCAGAAAGAATTAAACAGGTGTTGATGGCACCTCATAACCCATAGCAGAATGGGGTGGCCAAGAGGAAGAATAGAATTGTTGTAGGGGCAGCACGGGTAATGTTGCATGACCAAGGCCTACCACTTCACTTTTGGGTTGAGGCATGAAACACAATGGTCTATTTATAGAATAGAAGCCCACATTGCATACTTGGGATGAAGACACCAAAGGAAGCTTTCTCTGGTAAGAGACAAGATGTGGGTCACTTCAGGATATTTGGCTCATCAACATATTTCCAACTGACAAAGGATGCATGGAAGAAGCTCTAGGTAACAGTAGAGTTTGGGATACTTGTGGGGTACACTAATACACCTCACAACTATCAGGCGTACTTTCCTACCATTTGGAGGATAGTGGTTCACAGAGATCTCAAGTTTGATGAGCAGAAGGCCATGTGAGTTTCTCTTGAGAGGGAGCTCCAACTACAGGTTATGGAGGAACTATTGGTTCTTGAGGAGGAGCCTCAGGCTCATGTGCAGTAGCTGCATGTAGATATTCCAGGAGTGGAGATGTCCACTCAATCAAAGTCTTCCAAAGATGGACGGGAGTGCACAAGAGAAGCTGACAGATTGTTGAAGGATGTGAGAGAGAATGTCAGAGAACCATATTCTCACCGTAGATAGACGAGGTCACCTAAGAGGTACATTGGATACATGGCCCTTGTTGGGGAACGTGTTGAGACCGAGCCATCTTCCTTTGAGGAAGTAGTGCAACAGCCGATTTGGGTTGATGCTATGGTGGAGAAATATGACTCCATAGTTCGTAACAGTGTTTGGGATGTGGTTTCGAGGCCAGAGAACAAGTTAGTTGTGAGCTCCCCTTGGCTTTACAAGGTAAAGCAAGCTGTTGATGGAAGTGTGAGAAGCATAAGGAAATATTTTTTGCTCGTGGCTTTTCACAGATTGAGAAGGATCATGTTGTTGTATTGTATATTTTGACAGAGGAGCAAGATGCTGAGATTTTGACAAAGGCATTGTCAAAGTGTAAATTCAAGTTCCATAGAGACAGGATTGGGGCGGGAGATAATCCAATTCTTGTTAAGAGGGAGTTTTGAAATATGGGAACAAGAATATTCCAATTTAATTTTTCCTTGAATTAAATTGTGAATTAAAATCAAATTTAGTCTCGACAGCTAGTTGGAAATAATTAATTAATTTGTTTCAAATTAATTAGTTGGAGAAATTCAAGTTAGAAGTCTTTTTGAAGTCATGCAAGAGTTATCCCTTAAATTAAGGAGATAAGAGTGAGTTATATATGAGTTGTAATTAGTTGACTCAGTTTACTGAGTTAAGTCCAGTTAAATTAGTTCCACATTGTTTGAGGAACTAATGGTGAGTTAACAGTCAGTTGCTGCATGCATGCATCCAACTAGTGCTACTCTAGTTAACTGAAGAATACCTCATCAGAAACTCATGCATGTCTATTCTAAGAAAGACCTAGTTGAGATTAAATTCAAGGACAGTTTACTATCAGTTGCATGTGTTTTCTTATAAAGAAAACTCATGCATGCAGTCAAGGCATCATTCCTTGAGGATTGCGCAGTTCTGACAGTGTGTGAGATAGTGTTCCACTTGGTTGGAGGAGAATCATCCCAGACGAAAAGCGCAAGGAAATAGGAGATTGGAGGGTAGAGAGGAAGGCTTGAGAGAAGCCAGGATTGCCTGTGAGCATCTGTGAGGATTGTACTGAGAGCTGGCTAGCTGTGAGAGCTAAGGCTTTGTATAATTCCTATGTATTTCTACCTTGTAGGATAATACAGATAGTGGGGTTTTTAGATGAGGCTTTCCCTAAAGTATTTTCATGTGTATTGTGTAATTGATTATTCTTCTTTTGGTTACATGTGTTCAGCTCGATCTTTAAGCTTTCGCAAATTGATAGTAGAAGTAGGTTATAATATTCTGCTTTGATTTATATTGTATTATTAGGTTAACCTACAGGCATATTTTCTACATGGTCTCAGAGCGAGATTTGTAGAGAATTTATACATGTTTTGAGATCTGAATAATTGTAGGAAAAGAGACTTATATATTTCTTATCAATTTAATGAATGACATCCTTTTACTGGTTGTTAAGCCCAAACCTAGATTTATGTTTCGAGGGTTATTAGGTGTACCAAGATTAATCAACCCAAATCATAGTGTAGAACTCTATGTTTTTGAATTGGTAGTCTTTCTAAACCTATCTTTTAAATCATAGAGACCTTCCATCTTGACTACAGATTTGGCAATTGGATTTGCATCCTATTTATTTTCAATCTGTAGGTCATGTTCATGTTCGTCTACGATTTGAACTTCATAAGATCCATTTGATGAAAGCAAGTCGATTATATTTGTATCATCATTAAACACTCTCCAATTTGTTATGTTATTGGGATTGGAAGGCCTAAAAATCAACTCAATAAAAAAACTATCTAGAATAAATTCTTCTGACAGTTTCAATTTATATGCTACATTGGCAAGTAAATCAACACTTGCGTTTTGTAACCTAGGGATTGTTGAAATATTAAATGCAATGAAATGAGAAGTGAGATTATGAGCTAATGTTTGATAATGTTTTAGGTGTCCATAAACACAATCGATTTTGTTCCTGACTTGCTTAACAATTATTTCAGAGTCCCCATATACTTGCAAATATTTAACGTTTAATCTGATGGCTTTATACAGGCCTTGAATCAATGCCTCATATTCGGCAATATTATTCGTGCATTCAAATTTGAGTTTGCAAGCTAGCATTGTTTTCTCTCCTTGCGGATTGATTAAAATGAAACCTACTACTGCATCATCATCTAATTTTGAATCGTCAAAGTATAGAGTCAAGAACAAAGAATGATCTAAAGTTTTATTACTAAGATTAATACATTTAGAAGTGTCTGATTGGGAAAAAAACTTAACTTGAGAAGTAACAATATTTTCTAGGAAAGGTGAGATTTGGGAATTGAATGAGCCAAGGAATGATTCAACATAATAATTTCCAATAATATTATTAGTAAAAATCATAGGTTTGTTTGCTCCATCCAATTCAGTGACTGTATGTTTCCTAATTTTTTGGTGATCAAATCTAATTTGATTTGGTTTACCATTTTATGGTAACCACATGTGTGACCAATCAGTTGTGAAATATCCATGTAGTTTCTCAGACCAATCCTTGCTTAAAACAATACCATAAAATTCAGGGATGTCTACCACTAAGACATCAATCACTTGCAACACCTTTGGGTTGGATGATAATCAAATTGATATTGATAACATTTCTCCAACAACCTTGACTTTTGTTCTGTCCAATGGACTATATGCACAAAAAACTTTTGAGGAGTAACGTTAAGTCTCACGCACATAGATCTTGGCATGATATTCAAAGAAGCTCATTAATCGATGAGACAATTATGAACATTTTTATTAAAATTTTCATAAGTCAAAAGGAAAGGAGGAGTGTGAGACTTAGATCTATCACCAATCAACACAAGATCATTGGTTTTACCTCGTTTGAAGGTGACGAGGGTTTTCCCATATCTTTGTCAGCTTGGGCTATAACTGATGGTGGTATGCGATCCACAAAAACTGCCTTGAGTTCTCTCAGTAAGATTTGCTCCTATTGTTTGAGTTTGGTCGTTTCATATAATGAAATGTTTTCTTTAGTAATTTTCATGTCTTCAACTATATTGTATTCCACTGTATCTGAAACTATCAAAGTTTTAGAGGTATCTAGGGAAATAGGATCAGTTTGAATAGTTTTAGATTTTTTTATTGACTACTTTCTCCTTTGTGGGAGGAGATTTTTGTTTCTGAATTGGTACAGTTGAGTCAGCAGATGTTTTTCTCCTTGTAGATGTGGGCATAGTCTCTCTTTCTTCTTTAGTGGGGAGAATAAAGTCCCATAACCCATTTAATTCAACTTCTTCTTTAGGCTTTGGTTCTTCTTCAATCGTTGAGGCATCTTCAACATCTTGAACTGATTCGGCACTTGAAATCACATTTGGAGGTTGAGATGGCGAAGTAGGACTCCTATTGTATGGGCAATGTGCTTTCTTAGGAACTGATTATTAAACTAATTGTTTCTTTATTTCAATCATATCATTTGACATAGCTTTCAAGACATTTTGAATACCTTCAAGATCAAATGGATCCTTTGGGGTTTTCTTCTTTGGTTCTTGGCTAAAAGTCACTTTTTTAGATTTCTTATCTTCCATCTCAGATTGTTTTTCTAAGGCTAGAATTCTTTTTCTACAGACAGGGATTCTTTCATGTTTTCCAAAAGAGTAGCCTTACTAGCTTTATCTACAAAAATGGATATATTAGAAGGTAAAGAAAAAATGTACCACTCTATTTGTACATCGACAAAAAGTTTAGAAGCAACTAGGATTTTGTTTAATAACTTGTTAAATATGGAGTTGAAATCTATGATCCTTTCACCTGAATTTGTTTTTAGGTTAGAGAGCATTGATTAAAGATGCCACAATTCTATCATCTCCAAATTTTGTAAGAAACAGTTGTCCAAAAGTTACCCAGTCTGTTATAGTTCCTGCTGGAAGAGAAAAGTACCAGCATCGCACAGATCCTTTAAGAGTATAGGGAAACAATATTACTACAATATCTTCATGTGCAACCCCATTCAAATTCATGGCCAACATAAAATTGTTGATGTGTTCTTCAGTAGGAAGACCATCATTAGATTGTATTTGGGTAACCATTTCTCTGGATGATCAGGAAGAGGATGTGGGTTTGCAAACAAGACGAAACCAGAATTAGTCCAAGGTTGGTTAGCCATAACTTGAGTTAGGATTTGAGAAGATATAGAAGTTGATCAAGAAGTAGTGGGCATGGATGTATAACTTACAATTGGACTACTACTACTTGTGGTAGCACTAATTTTTTGAGTAGAAGAAATGGAAAGATGAGAGGATGTGAATGGAGGTGTAGTGAATGAGGGAGTAAATGGAGGGGAATTTGATGTGACCTCACTTGTATCTGACTTAGATCTAGACACGAGAAATTTCTTACATTGTGAATGTATTGGAAACTCAAAGGGAGGTGTTCCGAGTTTATCACTTTTTTATCACATTAGGATACCAGTTTCTCTGAATAGAGAAGTAATACTTTCTTCAAAAGCTTCAGGTTTATCAGGCTTCTCAGCAGAAATTGATATTCCTTCTAGTTTATGAACTAAGGACTGAACCTCAAGAGATTCTGGAGTATATTCTAAAGAAGGTAAGTGTCAATATACTTCAGGAGATGAGGCATAAGTTTCTACAACTTCTGACTTTTGAGTGGGTGACTTAGAACGTGATCGAGAAGCTATGGGATTTTTTGAGGGGGATTGACTCTTGTGAAGGATTCAAGTTTGAGATTTATATTTATATCCCATTCATAGTTGAGGCCCTCCTTCTAGTACCAAAAATGTTGAGGCCTCAGAAATCTGTGGCAACAATAAGGGGGATAACCACCCGGTCCAAACCTTAGAGCAGCTCCATTTCCATTCGGGATAGTGGCTCCGACTGGATATGATTGGACCGGTTTCCCAATGTTTTGGTTTTATATGATTTTTGGGATTTTTCCTGATGATTCTCAAAAGAATAACTAGAAATTAACACAACTTTATTCTAAGATGAAAAAATTTGAATTAAATCTAATCTAACTTGGCGTATTGTTGGTTTAATGTAATATAAAAAGATGTCTATGTAACCTATAATGACATAGATCAATCCTAGGCTATATAGGAATTAATGTATTGTAAGATGATTCCTTTGAAAAAGTAGTTAATCAAAGGAAATGTGAAAAACATTTCGCATATTCTAATTTATCACATATAAAACGGACCATTCTCTATTCTGATATCGTATAATAGCGCAATTGATACTCCAAAGAAATATGATAGTTTTCATAAATAATTCATGAAAGATAAACTTATCACTAATGCTAGAACAAAGATTTAGAAAACATGATAATAGCACTAGATGTGTACCGTTCTGTTCATTTCACTAGTGACAATAGGCCATAATCAATCTTCTACCAATGAGTATCTCAAACAATACAATAGTGCATCAATAGTGATCAACAAAAAAAAATACTCGATTGAAAAGACCATGTTCCATGATTCCATCAAGGCATCTACATATTTACGATGGTGCATCCTTTGTAAATGTTCTTAATAAAATTATGGACCCTTATCTAAATGCATGCAAAGGGTTTAAAAACTATTCTTAATTAACTAAAAATAACTTCTACAAAATATCTCTGAGGGGGTTTCAAGAAATATTCCTCGCTCCTAGTATGCAGCATTCCAAAAATAAAATTGCTCAAAAATGACTCAGGTATTCATTGATTAATCATTGCTGCCAGCTTTGCCTATCATCTCACAAATTTAAGACATTGGCCTGACTTGTGGTTGCATACCAAATTGTGTTCTCAACTTCCCTTCCAATATAGCATCATGTAAAGGTGGCCGCATTCTCTACACTAAATCCAAGGAGCAATTAAAGGTCATGATCTGACTGTGTGGTTTGACAAAAGGTTGCCATAATACCTCCTAGTCAATTTTTGATAGCCCCTCAATTGTTTCCTTCTGTAGCTGACTCTTATTCCTCTAATTCTCGTCTAATGCTTTAAGATTAGGAAGTGTTTTTGGATCATTCTCCTTTATGTGGTTGGATGTGTGCAACATGTGATTTATTATTTTGATAATGCTTTTTGAAATACCCGATGCTCTGGCTCTTGCTAGTTTGGCCTATTTCACCTGTGAGTCCCAATCAGTGAATATAATATCCTTATGTCCTTCGTTGATCTTTGGGAGACTTGACCTTTTCCCTTCATTTGAATCCGACCACTCAATATAATCATAGATCTTAGAATTGAGTTCTTTGAACTCAATTATTTGATCAATAATGATGTTTGTTAATTGTTCACTAGCATTCAGATGTGGAATGATATTTGATATATGTTGAAGGAAGAGCTACTTTTTCTTTGACAGTAAACTATTCAATGTTAAACCTCATTAATGAATTCCTCTGTAGTAGGAATATCCTTATACTTTTCTAGGTCACTCTTTAGCTCCTGGATTTGTTTTTTTTAGAAGATAAGTCATTTTGACAACTTGTTTTCAGTACTTCCATATCTTGTTATAGCTTATGTAGCTGCTCCTCTGCTTGATGGTTCACGCAGACTCTCTCTTCATCTAACTGTCTTTGTAATAGTGTGATCTGGTCATCCTTTTCTTTAATCAAAATAGAGACTTCGGTTACTTTGTCGATTGTTGTTGTAGCATAGGCTCCTACAAATTAAGAAAGCCGAGTCAAATGTTCAATGATATTTATTTGCATGTCCTTCCATAGGACATCCATAAATTCATGTTATGGAGTTTCGGTTCTCCTCCTTTTATGACGTGCTTGGCTTATGCTAGCTTTGAGACTTGGTTTCAATTCTATGATCTGTAACCTAAAATTCTTGTGGGAGGTATTCTAACCTCTATCCTCTAAACTCCTGGAATCTTCTTAATTTCTCTAGATCCAACTTTTTCTTGGCCGCTTTCGGAATCTACTCGAAGTTCTCGACTGATTCCAGTAAATCTTCAAACTCATCTACTGTATGAGTTACTGGTTTGATATTTACTGACAAGGTGTTTTTGTTTGCTAATTGTTGTGGATAAAAAGACCTTGCTGGCAAAATGGGGAGCTTTAAGAACTGCATATTCTGATAATCTTTATATGCATGATCATAATTAAGAAGGGTAAATGACCCACACTAAAGGGGGAAATTTGGCCATATGGATTTCTTCATTTCCTTCAATGTTTTTGTGAGGCCATTTGCTATTCTTTGGTATGCTACTTCTCTTGCCAATATTTCATCCGATACATACATAGGGAGGACATGTGGGAAAGATTGGCTACCAAATATTTTGACATAAGACAAGGACTCTTCAAGAAAATACCTTTCGATTTCTTAGAGGTCATTGATAGCTTCTTTTGTGAATCTCGGGTATCTTTTGTTGAAAAGTAACGAATGTAAGGGGAGAACAACTCCATGGCATAAATGGTGAAAATGTGGAATAAAATCTTGTTCCCACATTTTCTTATAACTTAGGAAGATAGGAGTGAGATCATTGGTAGTCTATTTCCAATCTTTGGTTGGAAAATGAGTGCAAAAACAAATAGCATTGAAGACATATGAAGACATGAAGATTGGGGAACATCTCTAGAGGAGGCAGACCTGGTTTGGCGATATTCAGTAATCACTTTGGCCAAATTCTCATGCAGAATGGTTGCCAAATTCATAATGTGAGAATTAACACAAGCTTCAATTAAAGGAACCTAATTGATCGAGAACATAGAATTATCAGGGCGACCATACAACCTACATAGCATAGAGGCTGCAGAATTATAAGGGTTGGATGAAGAAGCAATGGGTTACATACCCACTTTATCTTGTTTTAATTTATTGTCTCTTCTCCTCCATTCCTATATCATTTGAAACAGGTCTTTGTTTTCCTTTACAAACTTTGCAACAAATTGTTTTTCGTAAATGTCCTGGGCATTCGGTAGCTTATATGTTTGTTGTAAATATTCAGCTCTGAAAGAACCCAAGACTATGTTTTTAGCTGTCTTGATAAGTTTATCTTCCACTTATGTATTCTCTACTACCCATCTTATCATATCTGTGTATGCCCTTACTGCTATTCGATGAAGGAAAGAGCACACAACATGTCTGAATTTCACCCATGACGGTTATGTGTTGTCATCTATTGGTCGAATGTCTGTTACTTTAGGGTTTCCATTCTCTAGCATACTATAGATAGTCTTCCATGTCATGGCGCCTCCATCTCCAGTGCATACTTTATCTATAAAAATTGATGGCATATCTTTTCTTTTGGATTCTATGATAGATTACTTGGTATGCCTTTGCATCACCTTTTGAATGGACATTGCTTGAGTGGAGCTCCTATTAAAACCAACAACAATTAATTGTTGGGTAAAATAAAAGATTTGATGAAATGACTGAACTTTGTAAGCAAAGATCTGGGAGCGAGTTCAACATTAATCAACCATAATGAACATCATGATTACATGCATAGGGATGATAACTATATTAAATCATTCTGACCTAACTCGTGTGTAGCTTGAAAACACTATTAAGCATCTGTCAAATCCATCATATTAGATATTTAAGATATAGTGCGAATGAAACTCTGTTTTATGGTTCTTGCGATATACGATATTCGATATCACAAAATCACAAGATCACAATACCAGGATATCGCAATATCAGAGTTTTAATAGGTAACAATTAAGCTCTTGACATAATATCCTCTGATGTGCGATATGCAATTGGGATATCACATAGAAAGTTCAATCGCAAGTCACATATCGGTATTTTTTGAATATGCTTAGCATTTCTACTAAGGAATCATGTGATTTGCAATTTGCGGTGAGGACTTTAATATGTTGAAAAGTGACAATTTTCTAAGAGTTGGCATTTTATTCATAATGAGGGGAAAAACTCAATTTTTTTAGAAGGGTCCCTATTCATATTATATATAATAAAAATGGGGGGGGAGGGCGGTGGGGTTGTTGCATAGCACAACAAAACCTCATGGTGCATTGTCTACAAGGAAACCCTAAGCACAAAGCATATGTGCATTTTCAAGTATAAAACCCTGAGTGAAAAACCCTAGGTGCAAACCCTTGCATTGTTAAAGATGATACCCCTAGAATTATTCACATCTCATAAAATAGAAATGTTTGAGAGAAAACGAAAGTAAAGGTTCTTGGTGGAATATTACGATGGTTATACTTCAATAAGGGCTATTTTCTTTTATGCAATATCAAACCGTAGATAAAAAATAAAAAATAAAAAGGCATAGGAGAAAGGAGTAGAATTCTTCAGAACTCATGAACTAGATAATTATGAGAGAGAAAGAGAGTACATTGTTATATAGGAGACTTGTAGGAGACCTCCATCTGGATTGAAAGAAATACATCTGAAAATTCACTAAATTTTGGACTGTAGTAATCCTTTGCGATTCCGATTTCTGTCTCGAAATTTTTGGATTGTGGTAGCTCTTTGTGACTAGGGCGATCTCAACACACTTAGAACCTATTCGAAAATAATCCCTTGTACCCTCAGATATGTGCAATTGTGGGTGTTGGAAATTTTATGATAGATATAACTTTCGGAGGTCTAAATTGTTGGAAACCTTGATTGGAAATGTGAAGAAGCATTGAAGGAATTCTAAGGTCTTGTTTTGTAACATATTTTGGGCTCCTCACTATTTCTTAATAAAAATATTTATTTTTTTGTTAATTTTTGGGTTCTGTTTAAAGTGATCTTCACTGGTAAAATAACATTTGTAAAGAGAAATACTGATTTACCCCCAATCCCTCTCATTTTCTTCAACATAAGGACAAAACTAAACTATAATCAAAATGACACACCTAAACTGAATTGAATTGTTAGACACAACTAAATTGTAATCAAAATGACACATGTGAATTGTAATAACAATGTAATTCCATTAATAACAGTGACTGAAAAATGTATTTCTTACATACACATTGTGATGAGATATAAAAAAAGGTACCAAAAAATAAAGTGATCCCATCCATAAAAAACAAAGCTCATATAAATACATCAAAAGGGATGGACATAATGGTTCTTTATGTTGCTACAATTTATCACAAGAAATAAGAACACCATGATAGTACTCCCACCATAATAACCCCAATAGCTATCACAAGAACAAAGCATTCAATAAAATACCACATATATCGATGTTTGTCAATGGCAATTGGTGGATAACATGCTAAATCCTCCACATATCTTATACATCCATGTCTATTGGATGTTGCTTCAATGAGTATATCATCAACAACACTTTGGAAACTTGATTGGTAAGTTATGTTAAAGCTTTGAAATTGTGAAGCAATGTTTTCTACTTGTTTGTGAAGGGGTTTCAAATTTTGTTTTTTGGTAAATTTGAATAATTTGATTGGCTATCAATCCTACATTGGTGTAAGTGACAATGTCACTTGCACGATAATTCCTTGTTGCTCTTAGCCCATCAACTAGGGCAAGATAATAGGCTTCATTGTTGTTGGTTGTCCCTGTAATTTCTCTACTATTTTGATAGACTTGGCCTAGTGCTTCATTGTGAAGCACAAATATAATTTGTGCTTGACTTGGGTTTGGATGGCACCAAACCTGAATGATCAATTTCCACTTTTTCACCATCTTCAAAACAAGAAAACAATTAAATGAAAAAAAAATTAATAAAATATATTGTTAGATTTTTTTCAAACAAGGATGCAACAACTCAATGTTGTAGTGGTGGAAACTCACTATTACACCGGCAACAAATCACTATTACAGTGGCTACAACTCACTATTACAGTGGAAAAATCTCCTTGTTATAGTGGAGGCAACTCCCTATTAGAGTTGCAGAAACTCAATGTTATAGGGAGTTTCTGCCACTGTAACAAGGAGTTGCTGCCACTATAATAGTGAGTTGTCGCCAGCGTAATAGTGATTGTAACAACTGTAATAGTGAGTCTCCCTATTAACCACAAAAATTAGGATAATAGTCACTGTAACAGTGAGTTATAGAATAACACCATTATCACTTTATCAATAAACCAAAGCTAAAAAAGAACCACCTGATTTTTTTTTCATTCTAAACTAGATGATATTTATATTGGTAAAGTAGAATATAGTGAAGATGAAGTTTGACCTTCTTTGAGGAAAACAATGACCACAAATTGTAAAAAAGTAAGGCTTATATTGCATGATTACTAGGTAGTGTCCTTTACATATATAACCTTATTAGTAATAATGTGTATATACATTTTTAAAATAAACATAAAATATAATTGACACAACAAAAAGGAGAATCATAATTCCCCTCTATAAAACTAGCCAAATGAAAACATTTATTCCCAATGCAAGTATACATGTTCTTATTTTTACCATTGTTGGGAATCCTTACATTCCTTAAGATCTTCATCATTGAAGATGAGGTTGGGGGTACCTTTAGACACATGAGGAAGTATTGTTTTTTACATTGAGTTATTCTTAATATCATTTAGGGTTTTCACTAAAATATTAATGTTATAAACTGCTATACAAACTATTTCTAACTTTTTATACATTAGAAGCATCTATGAATAAATTATCATTATTCGTGATCCATTTCCTCCATAGTATATGCCATGAACAATTTTTTCATCAAAATCACTTTGTGAGATTGAAAATTTTGGTAACCTTGGATTGAAGGAACCTGATTTTCAAAATTGAGTCACTCAATTATACTTCAACATGTTGACTAGAGAAATTACTCAAATATTGTTAGATTTAAATCAAGAAATTTAACGAAATACTTTTATATTTAATTCAAACAATTTAATGAAATCCTATTATATTTTTTTCAAACAACGTTGCAACAACTCACTTTGCAGTAGCGATAACTCACTATTACAGTGGTGATAACTCACTGTCACAGTGGCAACAACTCACTACTACGATGGCGACAACTCACTGTTACAGTGGAGAAAACCCCCTATTACAGTGGCAGAAACTCACTATTACAGGGAATTGCCACCACTGTAACAGGGATTTGTCGCCACTATAATAGTGAGTTGTCACCACTCTAATAATGAGTTTGCAGCCATTGTAACAATGAGTCTCCCTATCACCCACACACATTAGGATAATAGCCAATGTAATAGTGAGTAATGGAAGAACACCACTATCACTTTATCAATAAACCAAAGCTAAAAAATAACCACCTCAATTTTTTTCATTCTAAGCTTGCCAATCTTTATATTGGTAAAGTAGAAAATAGTGAAGATGAAGTGTGACCTTCCTTTATGGAAACTAAGATCACAAAGAGTAAAAAAGTAATGGTTATCCTGAATGCTTACCAGGTAGTGTACTTTACATCTCTAACCTTATTAATAATATTGTATATATATATATATTTAAAAGAAACATAAAATATAATTTACATAACAAAAAAGGGAATTATAATTCCCCTGTATAAAACTGGCCAAATGAAAACATTTATTCCCAACGCAAGTAGAAATGTTTTTATTTTTACCATTGTTGGGAATCCTTATATTCCTTAAGATCTTCGTCATCGTAGATGGGGTTGGGGGGTATCTTTAAAAACATAAGGAAGTATTGTTTTTTACATTGAGTTATGCTTAATATCCTTTGGGTTTTTCACTAAAATATTATTGTCATAAACTTCCATACAAACTATTTTAAAAATTTTATCCATTAGAAATAATTTATGAATAATTTTCGTTATTAATGATCTATTTCCTCCATAGTATGTGTTATGAAGAATTTGTTCAACAAAAAATATTTGTGAGATTGAAAATTTTGGTAACCTTGGATAAGGGAACTTGATGTTCAAAATCAAGTCCCCCAATTCTACTTCAACATGTTGATTCAAGAAATTACACATTCTATACCAAACCAATTTTTCAATATGGGAAATGTCTTCCTTGATACTAGTAGAGACATAATGTTGTTAATTAGATGTCGCATTCGTGGCATAACAATCATACATGATGAAATGAGGGATATTCTAATCTAGGGGATCATTGGGAAATTTTTTGGTCACTTGTTTGATCTTGCCTTTGTTGGCATCATAGTTCATTGCTAGTGTTCATCATTTATATTTGAGGAAATTAGATAAGATATATAGATAACTACGCAGTTAGAGACAAAAAATTAAAGAGACGTCCTAGATTGACACATGAATTTCCCTAATTGTAGTTTGGATTTTCCCACCCAAGTTTTATGTTGAGCCAAACTAGATGAAAATACAATGAAAAGGAATAAATCAAAAATAATGTTAAAGTAAACTAAATGAAACAAACTTGGAAGAAATACCAAATAATTCATGAAGCCCACCATTGGATGACACCCTCGCCCCACATCCACCCAAGTAACCAAGACAAACGGGGTAAACATGAGACAAGAGGCTACTATGATCAGATTCGACCTCCTATTTGACCTTAAGGAAGTGGAATCGATGGAAACATCACACAAATTCATCCAAACTCAGCTTTAGAATCCTCATGAGACATGTAATCCACTCAGACAAACTTTCCCTAGGTCCCATTGATGTTGTAGATATCTTAGGCCACCATCACTCTCATGTTATGGCCAAGGGAGCGACCATAAACCTAAGGTCGCTCTCACAAGCTTGCCTACCAATGACCAAAGACCAAAGTTTCTAGTTCTATGCCAGTGACCTCAACAATTAAACCACTTTTTCATGCTGAGAGCCTAGGTTACTGCCCAGAATGGAGTGATAGCTTAAAATCAGTAAAAGTATAGGGAAATAATGATGCAAAAGTAATAAGTTGAACAAGACCTTGACCAAACCCCTACTAGCCATGATAGGCATTTTGTCAAACATATCATCAACATGTAACCTATAGGTGTAAACAACAGAATTGAGTGTATGGATCTCATACTCATCTAAGAATCGCTATGAACCATTTTTCCCTCATGCCATTTGTTGCATTATCATCTATTAGGTCATAAACACATTATCCATTCATGTAAAAGTAGAAACGTGCTAAGAGCTATACATATTTGTTATCATAAAATATACATATAACCAACATAATATGAACATAATTACCATAAACATATCAGGAATCAAAATCCACATATACATCAATATATTTACACATGAAAATCAAGGGAATGAATTTCTCATTAATGAATGCAATAAACCAACTGAAGATGAGACTACCACATTCCACAAGACTATAGAATGGTTGAGCCAAATCTCTCTTCAGCCATTCACACTCGTTCCATATTCCAACCATGAATGTAAGAATCAAACCAAAAGAACCAACGAGGGCATACCAAAGATAAACCACCTCACCCTCATTAATAGAAACCAGGATTTACCGTAATCCATCCCAGATCACTAGGCCAACACAATAAACACATCATAACAGAATTTACCATGATCTCCACCAAATCACTAGGCCAAACAATCATGGATGCCACTAGATTTCTCCATGTACATGTGAGGAATTTTCCGATCCTCTAGTCTCTCAGGCTTTACTGTAATCCAATCCCGAATCACTAGGTCCTAAACCAAGACCCACTCTCCAAGATTTACTGCATATCCCAACCCAAAATTATTAAGCCCTAAACCAAGATCCACTTTCCAAGATTTACTGCATATCCCGAACTTGAGATTATTAGGACCAATGGAGACAAAATCACCTCTTGGCTTTACCATATATCTTGTCGATCACCATTGGCACATTGAGGAAACATAATCCTAGCTTTACCATAACCCAACAGTCTGGCTCAGGGGTCACTATGCTAATGGCTTTACTTTGATCCACACTCTAGTTCAAGCACCACTAGGCCATGTGCTCTATCATTAGGAGATCCACCCCACTCAACCTCGAATCCATCCGGAAATCTAGCTCAACCAAAACATGAAAACCCCATCACACCATGGCTATCCGGAAATGGAAAGGTTAGGATGAAATGACGGTTACACCTAGAAAAACCCATGTGATAATAGAAAAGAATTGCATGCAATAAAATGCATGCCAAATCTGGAAAGAAAATACACATGCAATTCTATACCTGCAATGAATCTTGTTGTAGCTGCTTGATCCTGGCTTTCCCTACTTGATCTTTGATTCTTCTTGCCTTATCTTCCTTTCTTGCTCCAATGCCAAAATACTCCAAGAGAACTTTAAGTTTCCAAGAGTATGGGGGAGAGAGAGAATAATGAAGGAGCTCAAAAACTTAACTAACAAAAGGTTGCCAACTGACCCTCAAAAGCGTTTCTATGAATGAGGTCTCTATTTTCTTCATTTTCCATTATTTTCCTTCATTTTCCTCCTTACATTCAATTTGTGACCTTTCACCTTCCTTTTCTCCTAATTTCCATTATTTTCGTAAATAAATGTGCCAAAAATGTCATTTTTCTTTTCCAAATCCTTAGCCATTTCCTTTTCTAATTTCCTTAGCCATAAACAATGAAATGAACACCCCCTATGATGTCTTTTCCAACATTAAGCTTGGAATAAGTGTTCGATAAACTATGGTTATTGTTTTTAACTTTTATTACATGGAATTTTCATTAGGGTTGTTAACCCTCTTCGTTGGGGGACAACATCCTCGGTGTTCAATCACACATATACCTCAGGAACTCGCTAAAAGAAGACATACTTCTCATGGAGATCTATAACATAGCTTGTTGCAATATTTACAATGATCACCCTACTGAAAAGAAACCAACATAACAACATAATAACATGACAACATAATGACACGACACCCATATTGCTTATTGGAGCTTTATATATTACCTCATGGTGGTATTTACATGCATGTACATATTTACATATAGAAAAATCATCAAAACATATACCATAAAATATACCAAATCATATATATCAAAACATACACCAAACACCATATCTAAGCATATACCAAAACACCATATCAAAGCATATACCAAACCACCATATCCAAGTTGCTTTGCCTCAAGCAGAAAATAAGGAAGGATACATAGCCCACATTTGATCCACCATCTCCCATGTAGCTTCATCGGGCCCAAAGTGCTTCCATTGCACTTTAACTTGCTCAATTTCTTGGTTTTGAAGCATGAGCACCTTTTTTAGCAATATACATTGAGGGTCTAACTAGAATTCTCCATCTGTTACCACCTGAAATACAGACCAGTCAATCACATGATCAACATCCTTAACATACTTCTTAAGCAAGATACATGGAAAACATCATGGACTTTCCCTTTTGGAGGCAGTGCAAGTCGATAGGCTACTAGCCCAATCCTCTCAATGATATTGATGGGTCCACAAAATCGTGGTTCCAAATTAGCACAGATCCATGATGGCCCTTATTTTCTCTTGGTCTACTACAATGTCCTCCTTGAATACAACATGTCCCAAGTAGTGTACCTCACTTTCAAAGAAACTACACTTATTTAGCTTAGCATACAACTGATGCTCCTTCAAAAACCTCAACATTGTTGCTAAATGCTTGACATGTTCTTCCTTATTTTTAGAATATAGTAGTATATCATCAATGAACACAATAATGAAATTATCAAAATATGGATGCAACACACTATTCATCAAGCACATAAATGTAGTTGGAGCATTAGTTAAACCAAATGGAACAACAACGAACTCAAAATGCCCATACCTAGTCTGAAACACAGTTTTGTAAATGTCCTCATCTTTGATGTGTACTTGATGGTATCCTGATCTCAAGTCGATCTTGGAAAACACTGTTGCTCCCTTCAGCTGATCAAACAAGTCATAAATCCTTGGTAATGGATATCAGTTCTTGGTAGATACCTTGCTCAATTGCCTGTAGTCAATGCATAATCTTAGGGTTCCCTCTTTCTTCTTCACAAACAAGATTGATGCACCCCAAGGTGATACACTTGGCCTAGTATATCCCCTGTCCCACATTTCTTTCAACTGTAGCTTTAACTCAACCAACTCAAGTGTGCTCATCCTACTGAGATTCATTATTACACTTTGATTGTTCATAGAAATGCTTCAATTTCCCAATAACTTCCTCAAGTGACCGAGGCTCATCATACTCAATCTCATCTCTAATTTCTAATGGTAAACCACTGACAAATTTTTGAACCTTGGCCTTCTCATTTGTCATTGACCACATCTTTGCTTCATAGAATTATTTGGCCTTACTGTTGTAGTACCTCTATGGCAAATACTTCTTCCTAAAAAACCACTTGAACTCCTACCCCTCAATTCATCTGTGCTAATGTCTCTGACCCACTTAACATCTTCCCACCAAATGTCTGCTTTAGCTTCCAAGCTGAAGATCACTACTCTAGCCTTCTTTTTATCTATGTAATCATGCAACTCAAATAATTTTTTTATTTCGAGTATTCAAGCCTCTTCATCTTCTAGCTTCTTCACATCTCCATTAAAATTAGGTATCTTCACTTTCTTAAACTCATTTGGTAAGTGTCCCCTATAATTCCTCCTATAAGGATGATAATGATGATGATCACGATGTCTGTTGGAACCAAAACTAGAATAGAGCCTGTACTCATCACCCCTTCTATCTAGAGTGTCCGACAACCTACCATCTCTCACTATATCAAACCTATCAGACCTGTGTCTACTAGGAGACCTAATTCCATATGCCCCATTAGTTCTATCCTCATGTCCATGGCTGATCCAAAGAAGCTCTTGTTGTTGAAATTCTGACAAACTCTAATGAACTATAACATTAACCTCTTCTTGTTTCTTCTGTGCCTGTATGATCATGTCATTGCCAGCCTTACAACTCCTTATTTCTTCTTTCAAAATTTTCAATGTGTCTGCCAAATCAGAAGAGTGCCCCACACCATGTTGCTCATCTGATTCATTGGGAGAGTCTTTGTAGTCTACCATCTTGCTAGCCATTTGATCTCTTTCATACAATGCATAATATGTCAGATAAACTAAATCACAATAAATCAATGTACCTTAGAATAATTTGGGGAGGATACCTTGTCTGCAAGATCATCAAATTAGTGTGATACATGTATAACATAAACATAACAACATATATACATTCACAAATATATAAATATCACTTTAGTTAGGGTCCAGTCATCCATGTAACACCATATCAACAATGCATGTTATGGCCTCATGCATGACAACAACCATTACTCCATTTTACACATTGCCACATGCAACCAACAAAATGCATAAGGAATGCCTAATAAACTACACCTACAAATAAACACATGCAGTCGAACATAAGCAATCAATTCTCGAAATCAAACTATGAGACTGATACATGTAATCAACCCTGCAAGAATGCACCCTAACATACAAGGATGTAATTTTGCAACATAAAATAAACATGTAAGCAACATGTAACAATATGTAACCAGTCATATACTCATGAGAATGCCTTCCACCAAATCAATCATCAAATTCACATGGAAACTTTACTACAACCATAACCAATCATAAAGGAAATGTAACAAGCACATGAAATGCAAGTGTATGAGACACACATGCAACTGACATGGATGCATGGCCAACACACACTACCCATTGAGTTTGAGGGTTGAACCATGCACTAATACCGTGCTATAACACCTTCCTCCCATGTCCACCCAAGTAACCATGCCAACTAGGGTATACATGAGATGAGAGGCTACTATGATCATATTCGATCTCCTTTGTGACCTTAAGGAAGTGGAATCGGTGGAAACATCACACACACTCATCCAACATTAGCTTTAGAATCCTTAAGAGACATGTCAGCCACTTAGACAGCATGTCCCTGGGTCCCACTGATGTTTTGGATCTCATAGGCCACATTCACTCTCATGCTATGGGAAAATAAGTGACTAGAAACCCAAAGTCGCTCTCATAGGCTTTCCTACTAAATTCCAGAGACAAAAGTTGTCATTTCTATACCAGAAACCCTGATATTTAAGCCACCTTTTGAGGCCCAAATCCTAGGTCACTACCCAGAATGGACTGATAGCTTAAAATCAGTAAAGTTACAGGGAAACAGTGATGCAAAAGCAATAAGTTGCACAAGACCTTAACCAAACCCCTCCTAGCCATGATAGTTATTTCTTCAAACATATCATCAACATGTAAACTATAGGTGTAAACAACATAATTAAGTGTAGGGATCTCATACTTATCTGAGAATCGCTATTAACCATTGCTCCCTCATGTCATTTGCTGCATTATCATCTATTAGGTCATAGACATATTATCCATTCATGTACAAGTAAAAACATGGTGAGAGCCATACATAGTTGCTGACATAAAATATACATATAAACAACATAATGGGAACATAATTACCATAAACACATCATCCTTCCAAATCCACATATACGCCAATATATTTACACATGACAAGGGAATGAATTTCTCATTAATGAATGTAATAAACCAACCGGAGATGGGATTACCATGTTCCACTCGACAATAGAATGGCTGAGCCAAACTTCTTTTCAACTATTCACTCCCATGCCATATTCCAAGCATGAATGTGGGACTCAAACCAAAAGAAACAACCATGGCATACCAAGGCTAAACCACCTCACCCTCATCAACAAAAACTAGGCTTTACCGTAATCCATCCTAGATCACTAGGCCAACACAATGAACACATCGTAATAGGCTTTATCGTGATCTCCACCTAACAACTAGGCCAAATAAGCATGGATTCCACTGTATTCCTCCCCCTACATCGTGAGGAATTTTCCTATTTCCTAGTCTCTTAGGATTTACCGGAATCCAAATCCAGATCACAAGGCCCTAAAATGAGACCCATTCTTTAGGCTTTACCATATATCCCAAACTCGCGAATACCAGGTCCAATGGAGAGAAAACCACCTTTTGGATTTACTATATATCCTTCCATTCACGGGAAAGGATTCTGAGGCCGATCGAGATGACAAAATCTTGACTTTACTGCAACCCACAGTCTCGCTTAGGGGCACCAGGCCAATGGCTTTACTATGATCCACAGTCTAGTTCAAGGACTACTAGTCCATGTGCTCTATCATTCAAAGATCCACCCCACTCTACTTCGAATCCATCTGACAATCTAGCTCAACCAAAACATGAGAACCCGATCACACCATGGCTATTTGGAAATGGGAAGGCTAGGCTAAAAACACTGCAACACCTGGAAAGATCCATGACACGATAGAAAAGAACCACATGCAATACCATGGATGCCAAATCTACGAAGGAAAATACACATGCAAGTTGATACTTGGAATGAATCTTATTTTAGCTACTTCATCTTGCCTTTCCCTGCTTGATCTTTGCTTCATGTTGCCTTGTTTTCATTTCTTGCTCCAATGCCAAAATACTCCGAGAGAACTATATGTCCAAGAGTATGAGAGAGAGAGAGACAATGATGAGGAAGCTCCAAAACTCAACTGAAAAAATGTTACCAACTAATCCTCATAAGAGTTTTTATGAATGAGGCCTCTATTTTCTTCATTTTCGATTATTTTCCTTCACTTTCCTCCTCACATGCAACTTGTGACCTTTCACCTTCTTTTCTTCCTGATTTCCACTATTTTCATAAATAAATGTGCCAAAAATTCTGTTTTTCCTTTCCAATGCCTTAGCCATTTCCTTTGTCAATTTCTTTAGCCATAAACAATCAAATGAACAACCCCTAGGATGTCTTGCCCAACATTTAGCTTGGAATAAGTGTCCCATCAACCGTGTTTATTGTTTTTAACTTTTATTACATGGAATTTTCACCAGGGTTGTTACAAATTCTTTATTCATCTACATATAATTTTTTTCTTGATGAATGAACCATTTAAATGTATGCCACTTTTGATGCATGATGGTTCATGTGATTGGATTAATGGTCAAATCATATAATCTAAGAATAAAATGGAAGGCATATGCACCAAAATCTCCCATTTTAAATAACATCCAAAACCCTGTTTATTGCATGATGTTTTCCACATGGACAGGTTGTCTTGTTTAGTTTGGGGCTTATGACACCTCATTTTATAAATTTATGACTAATATGTTATTGTAATTAAAAAATTTAATTAAAATCTAAGAATAATTGAGTCAAGGTGTGCTGCGCAGTATGGGGGAAATTTTGCAATGGTGTAAGTGTGTGTTTGCAAACATTTACATGGCTCAATTAACATAAATAAAATAAATACCTATATGATTTCAAATTCAATTTGTTGTATTGTAATTTTATGTTTAATAATAAAATTACAAACAATTTTTTCCAACAAATTACAAACAACGGTGAGAAACGAGTTGCTGCAATGGTGAACCATGATTCGTTGCAATGGTGACCCAGATAAGTATCGTTGCGATAACTCACTGGTCATTGTTGCGGAAACTCTCAACAATCATAATCTGTTTAGTTCTATTTTATCCTCATGTTTTGTTTTTCTTTATTTGGACATATTTTACTTTATATCACATATTATATTTTCTTTTCGAAAATATTTTGTTTTTGACGATGTTATATTTTGATGACATTAAGGGAGGCACAAGGCTCAATTTACATGACTATTTATGTGATTTTGGGCATTGTTGACATGCATGGTCTTTTTTTTTTTGTTGGATTGACCCATGAGAGATTGAAACCTTGAATCACATGGTTTACACCATAATTCATAACACAATGATTACCAATTGAGTTTGCACCTATTGGTGTTCTATATGCATGATCTTATGAGGTACTTGATGATAATATTAGCTTATGATATCATGTATATATATATATAATATATATATATATATATATATATATATATATATATATATATAATATATATATATATTGTAAGTAAGTAGGAATTGCATTATATTATATAAAACTGATGAGTACAATCGTTTGTAAGTGTGAATGGTCAGTCAAATTCAAGCCCCGACCATAAAATTGACGACAATTACAACCTGAGCTCGGTATCCCTTCCTCTTATCAATTACATACATTTCAACATATTATGACCAAAACAAAAAATGACTCACCGAGAAGGCACAAAATCAAGAGAAAAAAGAATCAGAATTCATTAGACCAATTAGTTCGAAGGGTTCTTTTCCAGCAGGATCAACTTCCCTGGTATTCTACCAACAGGAGCATTCGTTGAATTAGGATGCTTGAAGTGCCGCCCATTTTCTTTTTGATTGTGGGTATGTCATCTCCTCTATCTTGCATTGTCAGCATTCTCCTTTTGAGCATGAAATAATAGAGAGAGTCTTGGGGACGAAATGCCTGTGGTGAACAATATCCACGTAGACAATGAACTTGTCATTGAGCATGTCAAGTTTTTCCTCTGAGGTTTTGGTGGCTTGATTGTTCTCCTAAAGCACCAAGAGCAAGATCATTTTTAAATTCCACAAGAGCTCTATGGTTCGATTGCAAAGATTTTCCTTGACTCTGGTGAAGCCTGGGTTAGGAATCCCCACAAATTGAGTGTCTTTGTCCTCATTTTTGGTTCGATAATGGATTTCCTTGGCCTGATTCCCTATCTCTTAGATATTCTCTTGAGCCTCTTGGGGGATAATGCTGTTGTAATTGAGGGTGACCTACCTTGCTTTCACTTCAGCTCTCCTTCTCGACCACTTTCTAGCTCAATTCCATCGATCCCTATTCCTTCCCTTGCGACATTTGGTGGAGGTAGCAGTGCTTTGGTGAGGGGCCATGCTTGTGGGTGAGGTTATAGGGGAATTGCAAGCAGGGTTGTGCTAAGGGAAAAAAGCAATGGCATAGGAGGACTTATCTGAGGGGGCTCGAAAGAAATGTGAGTAATGGCCATGAGCATCAGTCATGGGCTATTCATAGGGGAGTCGAGAGATGCGGAGGTCAAGGAGGAAGGTGGTAATAATTATGTCATTAATGTTGGAAAGAGCCCTATGCTTGGCCTCCATAGTGGTGCAAGGGATATTAATGGTGCTTGGGTTGGAGGGGCCGCGGTTGAAAATTAGTGGCATGATTTTGATCTCAATTCGCATGGGATAATAGTCGGATTTGATGAGAGAGGTAAGGTTCATGATATCAAGTTAGGGAGAATGTACCATTGGAGCTTGTGAGGTTTTCTATCCTATGGTAGAGTAATAATGATTGTTGCCTTCATTGTCCTTAGCATTTATAGCCTCACACTCTCATTTGAGGGGACTTTTCCCCAGACCCCTCCATGAAAGGGACTACAACCTATCATTGTCATATGTGCCCTCATTGGCTACCCTATTCTCCAAGCTATTCGCTTTCCTTTTGAGCACTTGGAAGTGGAGCCCACTAAGCTCTTTCATGTGTTAATGGATATGGTAGATGTTTTTGGTTAAGCGCCAGTTTTCTGTTATCCTGTTGATCATAGAGCCTTGCTGGAGTTTGTGGGTAGTCATAGTTTCCATCGTCGAGTATCCCTTTGATAATCAGGTGGCACACTACTCTTTGGCGATGGCTAGACCATGCTCCAATGCATGTAGCTTCACCGCATTATTGGTAGCAATCCCTAGATTCCCAAAGTAGATCCATATAATTTATCCTATGTCATTTATGAAAACACCACCAAAACCCATTGCTTCTAGATTACCTTTAGCCACATCATCGTAGTTTAATTTTATCACATTATTCTTTGAGGGTGACTAGTGATTGGGGGCTTTGGGAGAAAAATTTACAAGGTTAGGGTTGACTTGTAATGGGTGGTGTAGATCTAGAATAAGGAGAATACACAGATCCACAGAATGAGTAGGGCCTTGGACATTGGGAAGCTTGGATATGACGATGGTTTCATAGACGCTCTACTTGATGACAATAAGAAGGTTTTCCCCAGGCCTCTTTACATTCTTAAATGTTATGCCATTATGTTTTTTCTAGATAGCCCAACAAATGGTCCCTAGAATGAGATTCCAAGACTGGTCAATTGTAGGGTGGGGGGATATACTAGATCGACATTTATTGAGAGTGGTCTGAATTAAGGCCATGTATTTATCAATGGTTCTAAAAATATCAACTGCCCAATCCCATATCTTATTGGTATAGTCACATGTGTTCAGAATATGGTTAGTGGTCTCTACATGCAATTCATGGAGAGGAAATCTAGAGGGTTCAGTGAATCCCCTTCACCAAATATTGTCCCATGTGAGAATTTTATCGTGCATGACTCGCTAGAGAAAAATGATGATTTTGGGCCATAGATATCTCCCTAGAGGTTTTTCCATCTTTGTTGTTATTGTAGTTGATCATGATTTTCTATGTAATCATAAGCCTCCTTGAGATTAAAGAGCCTAGCTGAGTTTTTACCCCATGTCAGTTTGTCTTCCCCATGATCAGCCTAAATTTTCTTGCCCCAAAAAAAGTTGCCCAAAATAACGCCAGTCAAGATTTTCTGGTAAGCGAGACCACTCCTGAATGTCCCACCACTCTCTCTGTCACTCTTAAGGTGTAATGGGCTTCCAAAAGTGAGAAACCTAGAGTGTCCCCTTTGCCTCCATGGTCCTTCGGAGGGTTTCATGTTAATCATTATCAAGGACTAGTAACTATTTTCAAGCATCTTCCCAAAAAAGGGTGCTTTCCCCATTGTCGATTTCCCAGGAGCTATGTTCTTAAATGATGATTTTAATTTTCAACGCATGATTTCATATTGTTAGTCAATTAATATTTCATGTGAGTTTGATAAATTCCCCATTGGAGTGGTTAGGCGCATATTTTTCTCTCCAAAGTTGGCCCCAAGGCATATCCGGGTTGTCCAACCATCTCCATCAGGTTTTAGTCCCCAGGGATTTTCCCAGAAGATCTGGGTCTTTAAGGTCGAGCACACCTGCAATATTTGGCTTGTGTAACTAGTCCCACCCCAGAAGGGCCCACTTATTCTTCATGTCTGAACCTCTGCATAGAAAGCTTCATTAAATGTTGCGGATGGAATTTATGACAGATTTGGGGCAGCTTGAGCCAAGGAAAGATATAGAATCATGGCTTGTAGGATAGATTTTACTAATACAAGCCTTTTTACCAAGTTGAGGGATTGAAAGGTCCAGTGAGAAAGTTTTTTGCGTAGTCTATTGAGTAGGTCCTCCCAATTATATTTTGTATAGGATTTATCAATGTGGTGGGGGGGCAGGTAACTTGAGGGAAGAAAGCACATCTAAAAATATAATATTCTATTGATATTTCTTTGAATGGGCAATGGGGTGTTAAAGAGGAATATTTTTTATTTTTCAAGGTTAATAGAAGTCCTTGACACATCAGAGAAGAGCCTTAGGATATGTTTGAAGGCATTAGCTTCATCCACAGTGGGGATGCCCATTAAGGGAGTTGCATCGATGAATTGTTGATGGATGGAGGCTGGGGAAAAGCACGAGGGCTTCACTCAATTAACCTCTAACCTATCAAGTGCATTCATGGCATATTAAACAATACCCCTAATTTGACTACATATTGGAAAATACCCCTAATAATCGCATTATTTAACCCCCTACCGATACAAACCCAATATGACTTCCCAATTTAAAAACCCCTACTTCCACTAGATACTGTGGGTATCCATTTCTTCATTAACATCTTTTATACCCCGTTATATTTTTCATTGACTTAATGCTCCATTTTTATACCTACCAGTATAAACACCCTTTATCCCCTATATATCCCCCAATATATTATTCCATTTTTTCCGCAATATATATCCCCTAATATGAACCCACATGGTATGGTATTGCTCCCCCAGTGAAGCCCCAGTGTGGCAGAGTCATGGAGGTTAAGGGAGGTGAGGTTGTTATTGATGCTAGCAGATTGGAGGGGTCTGCTTACTCCTTCAGCCATGATGACAAAGAGGAAGGGGGATAGAGAGTCTCACTACCTAATGCCCCTTCAAGGGGAAAAGGGATTGGAAGGTGAACCTTTGACCAGAATAGAGAAGAAGGCTCTCGAGATGAGAGCGTTGATCCATTAAATGTAATATTGGTGAACCCAAAAGGTAGTGATGACTTCATGCATGTATTTGCAGCTAATTTTGTCAAAGGATTTCAACATGTCTAATTGCATCATCATATTGGGCCTTTTGAGGTTTTGGAGCGAGTGAATAGTTTCATGAGAGAGGATAATGCTATCAATGATCTGTCTTCCTTCCACATATCTCGCTTGGTTGGCTAAGATGAAAAGGGGTAGAATAGTCTTTACCCTATTTTCCAACATGTTCAAGATGATTTTGTAGATTATGTTACATAGATATATTGGTCAGAATCGGTTAGGAAAATCAATGCCTTCCATCTTAGAGATGAGAGTAAGGAATGTGGAATTCAAAGCCCCCATAATTATTTTGTTGATCCCTGAGTCCTCCACTAGTGCATGAACCTCATCATTGATGAAGGACCAATATCTTTTGAAAAAGTTAGTGGTGAAACCATCAGGTGTTGGAGATTTCCCCGAAGTCATGGCCATCACTGCTTCCTCCACTTCTTGCATTGAAACCTATTTGAGGAACGTCTTGTTGTGATCCCAGTTAGGGATGGCGGGGGCATTATTGGTGATGGCCTAGGATTTTTCAGCAATGGGTTCCTCAAGGAGCTTGTTGTAGATGTTGTTTAGTTCCCTTGACATTTACTCATGGGAGTTAATAATTCTCCCATCATTTATCCTTAGGCTTAGAATCCTATTATTCCTCCTATGTTCGACCATATAGCGGTGGAAGAAAGAGGATTTCCTTTCCCCACATTTAAGCTAGCGAATCCTAGATTTTTTCTACCAATTTTTCCCTCTTGCTTCGTTCTTTCTTCCCATATTTTTTGAAGATCCATTTCCTCCTCCTTCATTTGATCTGTGATGCCTTGATGGATGACTCTTTTTTGTAGCTTGTCCATTCACTTTTCCAAATCGTTTTTTTCCTTGATGATATTACCACAGACATCCATGTTCCATTATTTGATTTTCTTTTTTATGTGCCTTAACTTTTGATGGAATTAGTACATTTGAGTGTCATTCTGAGGTGGAGAGCTATCCCACCAATTTTTCATGTTTCTTAATAAATCAGGATGCTCCATCCACAAATATTCAACTCTAAAGGGGAAGTTTTTGGGGGTTGTAGATATGTGTATCTTTAGAGCTATCGGCCAATCATCTGATCCTAATTTGGGTATAATTTTTCATTCTATTTCCTAGGAGGTAAGGTAGATTTATTCCGAGATGAGGAATTTATCTAGCCTTGAGGCTATCTGCCTATCCCCTCCTCTTATGTTGTTCTAGGTGTAGGTACCATTCATTCTTTGCATGTCCACCCGATCTGTTTTGTCTATGGTTTCGTGGAAAGCTTCACAGTCTTTGTCCAACTTCCTTGGGCCTCCTTTCTTTTATGATAGATTGGGGAGCATGTTAAAGTCCCCACCTATGATTTTGAATAGATGGGTATTTTCTCAAGGGTTCTCATGACTAAATATAGAATTTAAATCATTTCTTCCACCCTATGGGATCCATAAATTTCGGTTACATAAGTAGTTTCATTGGTTCCTATGATTTTGAGAACAATAGTGATAGGGTTTCTGCTTGCCATTGAGGAGTTTAATTAATATTGTGAGCTCCTCCACAAAATCAGTTTCCCTTCAGTTGTACCACATGCTGCATTGGCTAGATAGTTGTAGATTTTGAAACATTCTCTTTATAGGGCTGAAAAATTCTCCCTAGTGATATTTTTCTCTTGGAGGAGCACTATATCTAGTTTACTAGAGAATATTTTTTTTTTAAGAGTCTCTTTTTTTGAGACCATTTAAGCCTCTGATGTTCCATGAGATGCAATGCATTCAAAAATATGAGGAGTTAGGGTGATATCTCTTGCCTTGCCCTCATTGGTTAATCTTTCTCCTAGCTCCTAAATGAGTTGGCTTGTGGTTTTCCATCCTCGTTTTTGGTTTGGACCTTTGGAGTTGTACTGATCTAGTGTGATGTTTGGTTGAATCCCTTTGCAGGCTTTATCTTCCAAGTGTTTCCATGTCATGGCTTGTTTTAGTTCTTCTTGTAATAGGAATGCCCCTTTTTTTGGTTGGATATATTCCTTGGGTATAGCATCCAAGCCACTTTTATCCCATGATTCTGCTATCAAGTTGAGGTCTACTCCTTTGAGAGATTCTTCTATGACATGGACCTCTACTGAGTTTTCTCTGGGTTTGAGATCCATATCTATATTTTCTTATGTTTGGTCATTCTCGATGTGGCTCTTCCCGATAGTATCCCCTCGATTTTTCTCTTGTAGTATTGGAATTTGGTTTAGCATTCCACTTTCCTCCTCGACATGATCTTCTGAAGTTGGTTCTTCCTGGGGCTATAATTTTAATAGAAGGTGCTTTAGTTTGTAAGTCCCATTCTTTGAAGCTCTTTTGAAGGAAGCACTTATTATGATAGTTTGAGTTGAAGGAAGTACCTATTTTCACAATTCAAGTTGAATGGAGTACCAAATTAATAATGACACAATAAGGAGTAACTGAATAAAGGTAAAGAGTTGAAGAAATAAATAGAGAGAATAACTGCAGACAAGATTTAGAGAGTCGTAGTGTATCTTTGAAGAGTAAGCTTATATAACATATAACGAATAGGATTGTTGTCTCCTATAGGTTGGTGCCTAAAAATTTGAAATTAAGGGGATTGGTGTTTATTATGATGATATTATGTGATATGAGTTTCTTATATGTGATAATATTATGGATAAGTAGCCAAGCTTCAAAACTTGGAGCACTTATATATTAAGGCATTGGTATTATAAGTGCTTGAGCATAGCAAAGAGGAATATGTCAAGTATGAGCTTAGCCTAGAGGGTGTAGTATAACTACGATTGAATGCAATAGGCAGTAAAAGTGGTTAGTATTATAAGCATTATTTTTTGGAAAGGTTGGATTGATGAGTTTCTTATATGTGATGATATTATGGATAAGCGTTAAGCTTCAAAACTTGGAGCGACTATATATTAAGGCATTATAAAGGAATTGGTATTATAAGTGCTCGAGCATAGCAAAGAGGAATATTTCAAGTATGAGCTTAGCCTAGAGGGTGTAGTATAACTTCGATTGAATGCAAGAGGCGGTAAAAGTGGTTAGTATTATAAACATTATTTTTCTGAAAAGGTTGGATTGAAGGGAGTGAACATGTAACAAAGCATCATTTAGTTACTATATTGGAGTTTTAAGCATGAGATCACAACTCTAAGGCATATGTGGAAGCATTGGGGCTATAGTTTTAATAGAAGGTGCTTGAGTTTGTAAGTCCCATTCTTTGAAGCTCTTTTGAAGGAAGCACTCATTATGATATTTCGAGTTGAAGGAAGTACCTATTTTCACAATTCAAGTTGAATGGAGTACCAAATTAATAATGACACAATAAGGAGTAATTCAATAAAGGTAAAGAGTTGAAGAAATAACTAGAGAGAATAACCGCAGACAAGATTTAGAGAGTCGTAGTGTATCTTTGAAGAATAAGCTTATAGAACATATAACAAATAGGATTGTTGTCTCCTATAGGTTGGTGCCTAAAAATTTGAAATTAAGGGGATTGGTGTTTATTGTAGTTTGGTGCATACAAAGATTTATCATTCAATGGAAGTTTTTGGTTTTCTCCAAAAATGGTTTCCTTGTCTATCTTTTGTTTCATATTATGCTTATGAGATTGATGTTTTATGGCACTTGAATGCTTAAATAAGTAAAAATTGTATTACATTCATTCACCCCCTCTCTTAATATAATTGTGAGTCTAATAATTGGAAATAAAACGCGTTCCTTCATAAGATGTATAATAACTAGAAGGAAGATCTTAGAGGGACCATGACCGTTCAGGATTCATAATAAAAAATAGGGATCCATTCTGTGATGGAATAAATTATTCTATCTAGAATCTAAGGATGGAGGCTTAACTAATGTTTCTTGGTCTTTACATTTGGCTATCTGTGGTTTATGGTTGCAAAGTTCCAACAACTCCTCCATATGATCAAAATGGGAAGAAGGCCTTTGTGATTAATGCAAAAGCAAGGAATGCCATCTTAGGTGGTTTATCAAAATCATAGTTTTTCAAGATAATGCAATGTGGTTATGCAAAAGATATGTTGTATAAGTTTCAAAACAACTATTAAGGTGATGAGAACATAAAGAGGGAAAATCTTCAAACTCACAAAAAAAAAAATGAGAAATTGGATCCATCAAAGGGTCTTTAATTAGGAGTGAAATATATTTTCACCTACCTAGTTGATCTCCTTATGTCTATTGGGAATTGACAGTTGGGATCCTAATAGGCCTGATAGGATAGAAGGAAGTCCTTTTCTCCTCTTAAGCATGGGACATAGATCCTAAAGAACTAAATTGAACTTCATTTTCATATAAAATAGAAATATGAGAGTGGGGAAGGACAAGCTTATCCAAATTGGGTCCTTCATTGTCACGCTTAAGTGCATCCAAGGATTCAAGTATAGTGTTAGAGAAATATTTTCCCTTTGAGTTGGGCTATGTCATAATACATTGCTTTTCTAGTTTAACTGCTCCTTGGGAGGAGTGAAATCTACATCCTACATGTATTTCCTAACCCACATCTAGTGCTTTGAAGATTTCAGGAGGTTTATCACTAGGTGTACATTGAAATGAAAACACCCACATGAAGGGGATACCTTCATAGTCTAACAAATAGCTAACAATTCTGTTGAGCCTTTTAATAGTTATAGAATTTAGCAATCCTCAGGGAAAGTTCATACCTAGTCCTCTGGGTAAGTTCATACCTACTAGAATTTGAGCCATGCCCATATATCCGGTATGTGATAGAAATAGTCAACTTCATAAAATAATCCAAAGCATTGCCTATCTCATCGAAGACCTCAACATATTAGAGAATAATTGGTAGCCTAGGAAGTTGAACCCATAGTGGAATCATATCTAATTTCTTTGAATTGGAATCAAATTCACCCATCCATCCTAAAGATAAATGGTTTTATACCCCCATATCTAGTGTGAAAGGAGGACTTTTAAGGTAAAAAACATTAACCTTTTCTTAGAAGTACGCTCTTAGGCTCATAACTAAGAAGATTGGAAAAACTATTAGTAGTCTAACTCTACAAGATTCCCCTCGACATATGATTGTTGGAAAATCTCATCACCAAAGCAACATCCTCCGTTGCCATAATTTTTTTGATGCTTAATTCCATGATCTAGAATGAGATTGGTCTCTTCAATTTTGCATATAATGCATTTTTTATTCCTCTTATGCTTCTTCAAAGCTCTCGAGGAAATTTCCCCTAAGATGGCGTTCATAGTCACCAAGGGTGAATTGTCATTCATCATATTTTTGGAAGATGATGTCCAATAAAGCCCTCAACCTGGTATAAATATGATTTTTTTAAGGTTTAGTCCAAAGCTAAACTCCTCTACCATCCAGATTCACGATCGTCATGGAATTGGGCGAAATTTGGTGACCAATAAAAATAATGATTTGTTTCCTTTGCATCATCTAAGAGGGAGTAGATGAGCAGAACCGTCTGAAACCTTATTTTGTACAAGGTTTTAGACAGTTCATATCAATCAATGCTTTTATTAGATTTATGCAGTTAATAAGCTATTTTATCTAACATCTATGAACTCTAAAGACCAAATATCAAATGATTGAACCTAATGCTTCTAAGTTTCTTTCTGTAATAATTGGTTATTCCACTCCTTAGAAAAATTATAAGAAAAAACACATTTCCCTCCTAGCAACTTCAATGTAGTCCATATGTAATATCTCTATAAAAAATTCCTTCATGTTATTCACATACTCCTCTTCCAACACCATGGGTTAACCACTAAAATATTTAAACTCAATAACATAAAAAATAAAAAATGATAATGCTAAGGAACAACATACTCCTCTTCCAA